>VXBT01008400.1:4034-109688 GCA_013400235.1 Oriolus oriolus | reverse complement strand
AGAGAGATGGGCAATCACCAGCTAGATTAAGGTTGAATGCTGGATTCTGGTCCTGGGATGGGGCAACCCTGTTTGTGTGTATAGACGAGGGAATGACAGGCTGAATCTGAGTCAGCAGTGCCCTGGCAGCCAGGAGGGCCAACCCTGTCCTGAGGGGCATCAGGCACAGCATCGCCAGCCGGGCAAGGGAGGGGATTGTCCCGCTCTGCTCTGCTTGTCAAGATGAGGGCAGCCTCATCTTGACAATTGCGTGCAGTTTAGGGTGTCACAGTATAAAAAAGACATTAAGCTATTAGAGAGCAACCAAAGGAGGGCCATGAGGATGGTGAAGAGTCTGGAGGAGAAGCTGTGTGACATTTGAGGTCACGTGGTCTGTTTAGCCTGGAGGAGGCTAAGGGGAGATGTCATTGTGGTCTTAAATATCCTCACAAGGGGAAGTGGAGGAAAAGGTACTGATCTCTTTACTCTTGTGACCAGTGACAGGACCCGAGGGAATGGCCTGAAGCTGAGTCAGGGGATAATTAGGTTAGATAACAGGAAAAGGTTTTCCACCTAGAGGGTGGTTGGGCACTGGAACAGGTTCCCAAGGGAAGTGGTCACAGCACAAAGCCTGACAAAATTCAAGAAGTGCTCGGACAAAGCTCTTAGGCACATGGTGGTAAATCTTGGGATGTCCTGCACGGTGCCAGGAGTTGGCCTTGGTTCCTGATGAGTCCCTTTCAACTAAGCGTATTCTATGAAAAAAAAAACATATAACAGTGAATTGGGAAGACAAATGCCATCACTTCAAATGCTCCCCCCTTCTTCCCCTCTCTTTCTATGTTAAGCTTGACACCATATGGTGTGAAATACCCCTTTGGCCAGCTGGCGTCAACTGTCCCAGCTGCCTCTTCTCAAATTTCCCATACACATCCGTGGGTGTCAGTATGGCAGTATGAAAAGCAGAGAAGGCCTTGGCTCTGTACAAGTGCTGCTCAGCAATAACAACACTCTTTTCAGCACAAATACAAAACACAGACCCATATTAGCCACTGTGAAGAAAGTTAGCTCTACCCCAGCCAAAACTAGTGCACCTAGACACAGGGCCTACTTGAGGAAATAAGGTATTAAAGTTTTCAAAGAAACACTTAATCAGGAATGAAACTGATGAAAATGTTACTAAAAAAGGTAATGTTATCCACAGAGTCTTGAAGTGACCCATGCCTATTGCATTTTCTATCAGTTATTTGTAATTCTATAAAAACTAACTCAAAGCAAATCATTGTGAGCTAATTCACCACATGAAGATTCTCCTTCTAACACATCTCCTAATGAATCCTTGGTATGAAAGGTATCAGTTCTTGAAACTACTCTCTGTTTATTGCCAAGGTTGCAATAGTGACTTCAGTGACACTAAATACAGGACTTTGGCTTAGCATCCAGCATGAGGTACAGCATTCAAGCCCCACTGGTATTTTAAGAAAATTGGGCTGTAAGCCATTCAGTTCCTTTTCTTCACTGGTGATTCTGAAAGAGTGCTACTTCTCCAGGGAACTCATGAGTAGCTGAGGTGTGAGCAATGTGCTCCTGCTCCCAAACCTTCAAACCTCAGGAATATTGCACCTCAAAGGTACCAGAAATAACTATTGATAATAACCTGTTCCATGTAGAGCTTTTTGGAGAAGGATTTCATGCACTTGGACCACTGTCAGGTTTTAATCTTTTTTTTCTTCACAGTGAAAATTAGCTCAATTTCTGTAGCTAATTAAGTGTAGCAACCTCTTCAACTTCTAACTTGTCCTGCTGAGAGATCAACTGCTCTGGAGGTTAGTTATAAGCATATACTGCCTCTATGAAAGCATGGGCTCTAGACTATGCTAAAGCATTAACACTAAAGTAATATGATGAAGTGCCTATGCTGTTACAGTGCTTTCATGGTAAAAAGAAAAAAAAAATACATAGGAAAAGAATCTACTTCCAGGAAAAGAGATGGTGTTATGACCTGCCCCTGATGGCAGGGTAACTAAAGTTCTTGTTAGTAATAGACCCCTTGGGACAGATTAGAGTGAAATGACACTAAATGACTGGTGTTTATAATTATGTATATGGCAGGTTTATTTCAGAACAACGTGGTTGCAGTGGAAAGGAGGTATGTAACCATTTTGGTTATTATCCATAGAAATATAGCCATATAAAAGCATAAAAATAAGAAAATATGTAAGGAAAAGAAAGAACAGAAAAGAAAGAATGGGAAGAAAGGATGACAGTAGAATGGCATCACCACCTGTGGATCCAGCAATGAGACTTGTTGGCTGCAATTTCAGTGTCCATTGGTCAAAGAGATGGCTGCTGTCTTGATCTGTCAGGGAGTGGAAGAAGCCCATGGAATATACAGTTTAATGGATTAATGTACATTTAGATTCAGCTGGGAACACCCAGGCACCTCTCAGGGGGGTGGGAAGTGGAGGGGGAGGAATCTTACACTGTCTGATGCAACACTGTGGATCATGCCTAGTGCTTCCAGAAAAAAGCCTGAGGGCATTTCAGGGGTCTTTGATGGTTGGTGCCACATTCTAAGACATGATGGCTGCTTCTCACATCAGTGTAGTTGAACTAATTATGCCCCATCATAAGGGGTGAATATCTTTAGGCCTATGTCTGAATGTCCTAGTACTTCCGGGAGAGGCGGGTAGAGGAGTTTTACACCTGAGCATAAAACTTTTTTGTTTAATGTTGTGTAAGGGGAGACATTGGCATTATAAAACACATCACCTTACCTAGCAGGATCTGTTTTTTGTGAGTTTTTCCCTTTGTGTGGCTGAAACTCCATCTCGTAGCCTTTGGTGGTGGGTGTGCATCCCTCTGCACCTGGGCTGTTACCATGCATATCGTCAGCAAAGCACCCATTGCTTTTCCAAATAGCCAATTGTTTGAGTCATTAAATTTCAGTCTTGCATAGATAGAAAAAAAAAATTCAAGACATTCAATCCAAACCGTTTGAAATTCTCAAGCTTCCTCAATACTTTTTTCTTTCATATTAAATGGAAAGAAGAAAATAAGGGAGTACTTGGTATTTGTTCCATACCAGGTTGCTTCTAAAAAAGACAGACCTGAATGAAGTGCAGTTCTCTGGAGAAATCTTCCAATGTTCACTTTCCAACCCTCTTCCCACTACTTTTCTAGAGGCAGGCATCACACGATGAATGGAAGATACCTGGGCAGGTTTCCCAAGGTCATTGTCACCTTAAACCTTTGACATGTTTCGGGGGGCTTGCCCCTGTTCTTCTCACACAGAAAATCTGATGGTGTTTAACACTCTGCTATTGAGGAACACAATCTCTGCCTCTTGATTCCCACTGACAACACCAAGTGCTATTTCAAGAAAGTGGCAATTGGTTTAGAACACAATGTTTGCATCTCTATGGGGACTGGAAGATATCCATGTCTTCTTTTATTGTCCAGGTTAGCACTGCACTTTTGCCAAATTCAGATTTATGCTTTACTTCAGCCCTTTCAAATCCTTGCTGAATGTCTTAATTTATTAGTTCAAAGTTTCTTCTGCAAGTGTAATGTTCTTTGTACTATCAGCCTATGAAAATTGTTACAACACTATGGAAAAAAAAATGCAGGAAAAGTACTAGCAGACTCATTTGTAGTATGTACACACTAAATATTTTCTGGAAACTTCAAAATGAAAAGCTATTACTTTGTGCCAACAAAGCAATTATAATAAGGAACCAACATGAATGCTTTGGAACTGTACTCGTTGTGCCATCGATAAAGCCTTTTGTTCTTCATTTGAATGCCAAACTCACCCACCCCTACATAAAATGCATAATTTCATCCCAGACTGACACATGCAGTTTCCATGACTGCAGGTCTGCTGCACACATTGCTATTGTGCATAAACCGATAGTTCCTGAGTGAGGTAACATACTGCTTGCATTCTTCATGCAGACCAGTCAAAACTCCTATTTAGAAAAATAAGTCTTTCCTCACAAATAAACTTTTTTCTTCATAAACACCATAAAAACTCTGAAATGGTTTCTTTCGATGCTTTGGTTTAACAAGCAAATTAAAATCCCATGATGCTTGAACACTGTTGCTGTCTTTGATACTGAGTGTACGATATAGCTCTGTTTCACTGACCTTTTTTTCCCCTGCCCCCTGCCCAAGGTAGTTCATTTTTCATGGTAGTCTGAAAAGTAAAAAAAAACCCCAACAAATAGCAAGTAGTCGCCAAGGACACACAAACCTCAAATAAACAAAAGCTCTATTTTCCCACCAAATGCACAAAACATAAAACAAATAATAAAAAAAAATCACTTTGTAGCATTGTAAGGCTATTCAGCATTCTGACCACTGTTCTTTTCTTATTGTGTATTATGGACTGCTATAATTTTTACCTGTGCAGCAGAAGGTAGGATATGCAAATGTATGAAAAGGTCTCTAAAATCCCACTCTGCCATTTTGTATCTAGGCACTCAAGTGTTCATCAAAAAATTATTGACTCTAAAGCAGCAGAATGCATGTTGCAAAATTATTTAGTGATAACATAATATATCTCCAGGTAACACTTGACATGAGAATTAAGACTTTTGTGTCAAAATAGTTTGCTTTGAGTTTCAAATTGTAAGAATTGTCAATATATTTTCATTTCACACTTAAATTGAGACACACTGTCGAACAATTCTTTAGAGAAATTCCTCCCTCCAGGGAACTTTTAATCATACATTGGAGCCCGATATTCCTCTCCAAAACCAAGAATACAACTGATTGCTGGAAACAAACACATCATCCATACATATGGTGTTGAGTTTTTTTCTTTTGACTGGAAAAAAACTGTTGTCTACCATAATTTTATGGGTTTCTAATTCCTTTATCTCTTTGTATTCTGTTAAGATCTTGGCCAGAATACCTGAACAAGTGCTAATGAAGGGGATTTACAGCATGCATTGACACATAACCTGTAATTTTTGTTGATACCTTCCTACTTCTTTTTTTTCTGTAAATTCACAGTTCTTTTATCCAGGACCCACCAGACTATGAGAATGATGAACTTCATCAGGCTCTCAGCTTGGATTCTAGAGTATTGTTTGAGATGTTTGAATATTGCTAACAACAGAGATTAAGAAATTATCAACAGCTGAGGTATATTTGTATATCTCTGCTCATTCAGCCTCTAAATCACATTCTCAGCAAGAGATCACCAAATGGCTTCTTTATCCAGGTATCAAAGTTGAGGAAACATCCCATGATTCCTCCATCTACTCCAAAGCAAGCCCATAATCACACACATCACCTAATTTCTACTCCAGGAGAAAGGCTGGTAACTCAGCAATCTCAGCTAGAGGGCCTTCACGGCCCTTGCTTCTTTGTAAGTCATTGCACAGTCTGCTCTTCCTCCTGTTCCCAAAACCTTCATGAATCCTGCTCTTCCTGGCATCAAAACTGACTTCTGTGTTGTCAACTGTTCATTTTAAGCCTTCCACCTTTTTCCCCATTTGATGGGCTCCTGGAAATTCTGCTGCAGACAGTACTTCTTAGCATGGTTAAATGGAAGAGCTTCAGTTCTTTTATTGTAGAAGCAGAAATAAATTCTATTTTTTAACAGAAGCTATGAACAGAGAATGTCATCTGTCCCTATGCATCCTACAGATTGTCACCTATTGAACAACTATGCAGCTCATGTTTTTCTAGCTGAGCTGTAAACTTGTACGTTTTTAGCATTGCATTATTCTAAAAAAAGGCCAATCCACTCCATCATCACCAAGAGGCAGGTAATGTTATTACATTGCCAGCTTCCGTGAAGACTTCAGAGAACCTCTTGTGACAGCTTTTAAACTGCATTTTCTTTCTCTTTTCTTGCATACAGGACTCTTTTAGAGATTACTGATAACTGTGTCCTGAGTCCCCTGCAGACAACCTGTATACATGAGGATTTGATTCAATGACCTGTTCACATACCCCTGAAGTAGACCCTTTTATAAATATTTTGTGGTCAGTTATTCTTACATGAGATATAGTCTTGAATATATTTAAATGCTTACTGCAGTGCTAAAACCCAAGAATTTAAAACTCAAACTTGGTCTTGTAATTTTGCTAGATGACAACTAATGATGTAACACCTGTCCATAACATAGGAGTCAGCAAGGAAAAAAAGCAAGGAATTGTCTAAATTATTTAATAAAACAAAGTATTATTTTTAATTGAAGATTTTATTCTAGCATTGCAAAATTTATTAGAATGAATTATAATTATTGTAAAAAGAGCCTCTGAAATATATATGAAAACTCTTGACCAACCTGCAGCAAACCAATGCTACAGTAAAGACCATAGACAGATAAAAATGCCATAATTTATACTTTACTGTAATTTATACCACTCTGCATTATTATCTGTGCAGATTTAACTAACCTGTCACAATCAGCAAGCCTCTAGCTTTGATCCAGACAAACTTTAAAAAGAGTACTACTGTATTTCATAAAGCATATTTGGTATCACAGAAAATCTGTTGAATAAACTTGGTCCCAGCTAGTACAAATCAGAAAGCTTAGAATTAGAAACAGCTTACAGAGGTAGTTTACAATTTACACAAGAAAGAAAAAATCCTTTTCTGTTGCACGTTATTACAACAAAGAAAACTTCTATCATGTTCACAGACAGAACATTCTGCAGACCTCATAATCCCTGTGCCTCAGTTATCCCATATAGTAGAAAATGTCCAGAGCTACAAAATACTCAAAACACTTGAAACCCCCACACTCACCCACCAAAATTGCCACTAAATAAATACCCTGTTTCCCAAAACCTTCAATATTTAAGATGGTATAGGTACTCTGAAGTCATTATAGCAGGAAAAAATCATGTCTGTAGCCAAATTGGCCTTTAACAGACCTTATTAACTGCATGTAGTGCCAAGCAAACTCTTATTTAGAAAGATGACAAAGATAGCCAAACAGCTCAGATATCTATGTTGAGGAAATTCAACTACACTTTGCAGAAATATAACAGCAACGTGTCAGAGTATAGCTCTGAAATAACTTAGCAACATGTCAGAATATAGCTCTGAAATAACTTTCCAGCATAACTCTTCTTGTGACATTCAGGTTAGCAGTCAGTAGCAATGTCATAACAGTCAAGCAAAGAAAAGCCCCCTGAATCAACTCAACAGGGTACTGATTTCTGAGAAGTCAGCCAGCTACCTCTGCTGAGGGGTTTATTGCCTACAGCCAGGTGTGTGGGTCAGTGGGATTTGTTAGGAGCAGAAGCAATGAAGCCCTTGTCAAAGGCATGGGATCAAACAGCTGTACATGTTCTTCACCTGAATTACTGGCAAAACTCTGCCACATGAGAACACGCCATCCTAAGGGAAAAAGTCTAATAGCCTTAATAATTTGAAATAGTAAGATGTCATTGCTACTGTGTGTTGCATCTTTGGTTTAAGCTTTGCTTTTCAAATTCAAAAGAAATTGAAAAACCAGTGTGTGTGTAGCTTGAAAAGAAAAAACAAATACTTGAAGTACTGGCATCCTAAGAATTCATTTGCCTCATTTCATTACTGAAACATATCTAAATCACAAAACTAGGAAATGCTTATGCTTCTTTTGGTAGTGTAAAAAAACCCTTACTCCCTGATAAATGTAAAAATGCAAATAAATGTTTTCACTGAAACTCTTTCAGTGGAATCTAGTGTTGTTATTGAAGTATTGGTTTAATTTAACTTCATACTGGCAGGTATGAGACATACCTTTCTATCTTTACTGTGAGAATCCTTAAACAGAAACAAAAATTTTGTAAACCAAATTTCTGTAAGGCTTGTGAAAAAAAAAAATAAAATCTCTAAACACCACAGACAAACCCACTCCTGAAACCCCATCTCTTCCTAAATAAGTGATAATTTATAGTAACAAAATTGATATATTTTTTTATATATGAGTCCTGCACACACATACATAAATCTTAAAGCTCTTACCTGATGCTATTTTGCTCTGCTTTAAATATTTTGCTTACCTATATTGTTAACAGGGTTTTTCAGTAGTAAAATGTTGACATTTCCTCTGGCTGTATGCATTTGCAAACAAATTATATGTGTAAATTTTCCGTGTCTTGCCAGTCATTAGAGTGGAAATAGCTTAACTATGGAGACAGAAAAGTCTCTCTTGATGGGTTTTTAATACCACGTGGGAGTTCTCTGATCTGAAGCACAGAGCTCCACTGCAATTTCAGTGCAAGCACTGGTTTTGGTCACAAATATTCAGTTATTGATTCAGAGGTCTCTGGGAAACTCAAAGCATTTTCTTCCCCTTCCATCTTGTGAATACACATGGCTTCTAGCTTCAAAGGGAATTTTTCCAGTAGAAGGAAAAATTTAGCTAGTTTGCAAAACTACTGTTACTCCTCGAATACTCTTTATCTTACCTCTGTAGTTCCTAAGTGCTCTAACAGCTGCCAAGTCTTCCTTCTTGGGGTCAGTGCCAGCATAAACAAATCTCTTCACATACTGGAGGCTACTAAGACATTGTGTGGACAAGAAAATTAAATATTTGAAGTGCAAAAGAGAAAACTTTTCATTCCCTATGAAAGTTATCCTAAGGAGAGGCAGAAAGGTTCGGGACTCCAGCAAGACTTGGATTAGAAAATAATTAAATACACACTGCATATTTGTTACTCTTACAGGGCTTTAGTCAAAGTTTGTTGAAATCAAAAGGAAGTTAGTTTTTCTGTTGAGAGTTCTTTTAAGGGTGTCCAGAATACTGAGTCATCACATTTATAAATCTAGATGAATACCCTTTTCCTTCCTCTCCCCCTCTTCTTATGGATAAATCATCATAAAAATCTTCAGGTCATTGAAGAGAATAGTTTTCTGTGATGAAAGACATGGCTTTACTTAGTTGAAACTCAACAACTTTGAAGCCCAACAATAACAACATTTTAATGGAAGAAGAAAGGGGAAAGAGAAAGCAGAGAAGATAAAGTATTGTGGGAGTGAAATGACTGCAGTTCCTTTAAAAGTGATTGCTTTTGATCCTTGCTCATTCAGTAGCAATATAAAACATAGAAATAAGAATTTCTGTGACTAGTTACTGTGTAATAAAGTGTTAAGATGGTGATCAGATGGGTTTCTTATGAAGAGATGAGCCCAAAGGCGAAGAACTCTTATACATTATCTTTCCCAAGGGTACTGTATTCTCACCTGCTCTAATAGGAATTAATTCCCCAAAATTCTTTGGCACTTTTAAAAGGCCTTATTTCCAGGCATTAAAATTCCAAATGGTCTGAGCATATTGTGATAGAAAAGTTCAGAATGTTGAAGAAAATTAATATATTGAAGTCTTTCCTCCTACCACCAGTTCAGCTCAGGAATTGTATGGGAAAATGTAGCTATATGCTATTTTTTTTTGTTAATAGCCAAAGGTTTAAATGCTATATTTGAAAGTTGACTAGCTCAGCTTAGAGATATATTGGTGAAAGGCAGACTTGTCTCTCTCCATGCTGACTCTAGAGACCTCTCATTAGAAGTCTTCAGTTTCCTTTATGAAAGTCTTTGGTTTCAGTTCTATTCAAGCCATTAGTATGTCATAAAAATTTACATAAACCTCAATTACCTCCAGACAACATTAAATTTTATAGAGAGGTTATGGCTATGCAATTTCTAATTAAACAAGGAGAAGAAATAAATAGAGGAAGATATTCCATGAAGTGACTCAGCTGCAGTCACTGAAAATGTCCCCATAGGTCTAGGACTGAGGGGCCAAACACATTTTTGTACCTGCTCCTAAGTTACTGACACCATCTTGGAGAGGTAATTTTTTTCATGGACTTAGATTGTTGGGGGAAACTAGACACTTGCTACTGAATGAAAATGAGTGTTTCTCCCAGTCCAAAGGCAAAGCCCTAAATCTCTGGTGCACAAACGGCTTCACAGCCACCCTGCTGCTGTCAAAAAGGATAATGGCAAGGTCTTGGAGCCCTCTGGGACATGTGGCTCAGGAGCACCAATCTGTTCTAGATGGGAGATTCTGCCAGTCAGCTCATCAGCCATGTCTTGCAACTGTGAGAGACTGTGGCTGCAGGCCCAGTTTGGTTCAGATTGCTTCAAGAATATAAATAGAGCAGCTTGTTCCTGTTAATGCTGGAGACAATTAGAATGGAGCCCTTTCCTACATTCCCTGGGTAGTGTGATTTGGTCCAGTGTGAAACCTGAAGCATCTTGACATCAAGCACAGTTTGTGATAAAACTTTACTGTTTGTTTTATTGACTAAGCAAGGCACAGATGCTGGTTCCCGGCTTATGCTCTGAAAATACATGATAATTTAATGAAAGACTTAAGATAAAGTATCTGGAAATATTCTGATAAGGAGATATACATGACATTTTGGAGATATTTAGGCTTGCAAAACAACTCACAACACCTCCCTTTACGAAAAAAGAAAAGCAGCTCTGTTTTCTTATTGTCTTTATGTATCAGTTGTAAAACACTGATAAACAGCTGCAAAGCAGGCTTCAAGTGCTTCAAGCTTTGAGTAACTCTGGCAGTTTTGAAAGATAAGTTACTCTGGGCTGTCCAAAATCATTACCAGTATACCTGAACCAATTTTTTAACTGCACTTTTTGGGGATTATAGTGAAGGAGAGTGCAGAAATATTGAAAGAGACTGCAGGGCAGAGAAAGGGTCAAATGGTGAAGAAAATAAAGCTTATTTCTTGAACTGCATACAAGTGAGGCCACATGGATCAACACTGGTGTGGTTTTCATGTGTTGGTTTGTAGGAAGTCAGAAAAGATGATAAGTATCTGTGAAACAGTATTTCCACTAGTTCTCCTTGGTTCTTAGGGCTTCCAGGTTGTTCCCTTCCTTCTCCCATCTACCCACAATTCATACTTTGACTTTCGTCTGTTTTTCAAGGTTAGTTTCCTGTCATCAAGTTACAGAGGCAGATCCTGAAAAAGATATTTAACAGGATAGGTAAAATTGCCACAGAGGTGAGAAGTCTCAAAAGGAGTCAGACTGGTTCTACTTCACATTGATCAGAGTAGTATACCCAGGACACTGTAAAGCAGAAAAGAACTTAGCTATTTCCACACTTCATTTAAATGCAGACATATTTTTTGCACAAGGCATACTTTAGCTGTAGCAGGATGCAATTTCTGTGCAAACTCATCAAAGCATTTTTCTAGTCTTCTCAGTCATCATTTTCCCTGTCTGTCTTTTATTGATGTTTCCTATTAAAATGCACCCATACAACATATGCAGCATCTATCCTCCTCTTGCAAAACACATAGTTTTGGATTTTAAATATTGGGGATTCAGGCATGAAAGTATGGAATAACTGACTGCATTCACAGGCTTTTCAAAACCCTTGGATTTTTTTATTCACAAAACTCACCTGGAATGATAGAGCTAAAATAGTCTCCTCAGCCAAAAAGGAAGAGTGTTAAAGATTTGCTTCTTGAACTTTCATTCCCATCTACTTCAATCAGCAAATATTATTTAGCTGACTTGCACAATTCACTGATTTGGTTTATTTGGAATTTTCTGCTTGTGTTCTTCTGTGGTAGTAGGGGAAAAAAAGCAGTAACTACAAATAACTTCTGTATATATTTTTTATACTGGTTGACATGAGCAACCACCAAAAATGAGAGTTTTGCGTTCACAAATACAGAGAAAGAAAAGTGCTGAGACCTTGAAGTGGGTCAGTTCATCGTTGCATGAGTCAGTGTGCATTCACTTGGTTTGTTGTTTTGCAGGAGAATGAAAACAGCAGCAAAGCTGCAAAGGTATAATGCTGTTTATAGGATCTCTCAAAAAGGACAGTGGGGAGTGGCTTTTCTGGGTAGTGAACAAAGCTCAGTGGCCTTTTTCTTTTCAATGGTGAAACCCCTCAACCTATATCTGTTGCCTCGTACCATGGGAACATAAATTTTCCAACCAGACTGGTTCTTTTGGGCCTGAAGCCCTAACTCTCTTTTTCTCCAACTCTTTTGTAAAATAACCATATCCTCAGTTTGCTTAATGACAGCTAGAGGCACCTGCTCTGAGGCCCCATTTGAACAAAAGAAAACCTCAACTCTTCCTGAGTTTTGGCTCCTGTGGCCAACGACACACATTAGAGTCTCGAAGTTTGATTTTGTCTATGGAGAGTTTCCTGTCAATAAGCCATCACAGACATTTCATTGCCACGGTAATGCTCTCACTATTACCGTTTATAAATCAGCAGCAGACAGAGAAATAGGCATATTTTACTTAGATGAAAAAGCGCCTTAAACTTTTATGTTGCCTTCTCTCAGTGCATAAAACAGCTATTTTGAAAGCCTTCATGGCAGGAGCCCTTATGGACCCAAAGTAATATTTTCCTTTTCTGCTTTGCATTGCCCTTCAAGAAAGGGCACATTAGTTGAGGAAAAAGGAATGAAAACTTCCGGAGGAAGCACAAAGCATACTTTTGGAGTGTAGTTATGCAATGAAAATGGTGTTAATTGTAACCAATATCTTTCATCTACAAGAATGAATGATGAGAAGGAAATCATTACAGTGCTATGATAAAGTATCAAGCCAGAGGTCTGCACTTCATTTTTCTAGGACAACGTATATGCCTAAAACCATTTATAGGCTGCATGTGTTCCATATTATCCACATCACTGATCGTCCTAGGAAGAGAAGCTGGCAGCACTGTTTTAGCCCATCCTCCAAACAGCAAATGTATGAAGTCACAGAGGCACCTCCCATAAAACATAATCTTAGACCCATCAAAAATACATTTTCCTCAAGTTAGGGGACATCCAGACCCTATTTTAGTTTTTGGCACTCCTACAGCTTCCTATTCAGGGTTCTTTACATATGCATTTGCTATTTGACTGTTGCCATTTACAGATCTGGGAAATAAGACAATATTTTATCTGTCTACAGTGGAGTCGCTACAGAAAGCATAAATACATTAAGCTCTTCCTATTTTTTTTGTCATTCAGTACTGTAAAATAATTCTAACAAGTTGAATGTGCTAGATTCTAATGAATAAAGCAAATACATTATGCAAAGTCTGTCCTTGTGTCCAGATTTTCAGTGTTTTAGCTGTATCTTTCCAGCCTGTGTGTTAAGAATGTAAGTTTGCTTTCAGTAGCCCTTGAAATAAATGTATGTTAGTAGATTATGCCATTATGGGCTTAAAGAGAATTTTGGTTAATCAGAAGATGGACTGTCAGGGCTCTTTTCTTGCTCATTCTGTATCATTGTTCTATTCCACCACTTTTACCCCTCACACCTCTGGATATCAAGAACATTGTAAAGAAAAGCTAAGGTTATTAGAAAAATGAGTCTCCTCCCACTACTCAACATTGTGCGAGTCACATCCTGATAGTGAGGGTCTTCTGAGCTCCATTTAAATTGGAAACATATTGAAAGTATAAATAATTAAATAATTAACTATCTTGTAATGTCAAGAGATAAATTTGTGGTTATTAATTGGTATCTTTTCTCTTTTCTTTTCTTTGCAATTTTTGTAAGCCCTTAATAAATACTTCCATTATCCTTTGTAGGTCTTTTCTTCTATTTCTTCATAGAATCACAGAATGGCTTGCACTGGAAGGGACCCTGAAGATGATCCAGTTCCAGACCACCCTGCTATGGGCAGGGAAATCTTCCACTAGAACAGGTTGCTCAGAGCCCCATCCAACCTGGCCTTGAACACTTCCAGGGATGGGGCATCTTTCTTCTTTTTCCTTTTTACGTGAATGGCATTTACGTGTAGCCTAACATAAACCTGCTGTGATAGTCAAGAGGTCACGGGCGTTTGTACGATGAAAGCTGAACACACATTGGGAATGAAAAGGCACAATCACCTTGCAGGTGAAGGAACAAGTCCTGGTAGGGAATGCAGTGAAAGTAAGGTGTTAACCTCCAGACCCTGTGGTGAATAGGTACCCTTCTGCTGATAAAATAATCTCCTGCTGCTCAGAAACAAGATCTTTTCTTCTGTCTGGTGTTCAGCAATATCACTTCCCTCCTGCTCTGCAGTTTCTCCTTTTGCATTGTGGTGTTAAACATAGATTACAATGAATCCATACAGATTATGCTGAACATCCCTCCATTTCAGTGAGCAGAATTCAGAGTTCTGCAGAAGGTTTCAGCTGGCAAGGTAATAAGGCACTGAAGCAGTAAAAATTTTGGATCTTAAAAAATAATTATCTTGCTGCAAACCAATAAAATTAACCGAAATGTTGGTTTGAGTGGGCTCGCTCAGGAAGCTCAGATTTAGACATGAAAGATTAGCAATGTGGGAAAATGCTTAGCATGTTTAGCATTTCAAATTTTTAATAAGTGATTTATCTTGAATATTGTAATCAATACCTTTGTCAAAAAAAATTGATTTTCAGTTAAGGAGTTGAAGGGATGTCATTTTGTGCTGTTTCAGTTTCTGCCTAACTCATTATTACTTACACACTGGTCCCTGTAAGAGATTTTTAATTTTTCAATAAGTTTTACATGGTCATCTGGGACCAAATTATTCTTACTAAGCAACTTTGACAGAATGGAGATGGAAACAATCAGAAGAGATTTTAGAAACAGGGCTGATAATTCTTCTTCTCCAACCCACTACTCATCTAAACACTCCTATTATACTATCAGGAGTGTAAACGTAAGAGAAAAAATAAAACCTCAGTGAAAGATTAAGACATATAGGAGATTCACACAGACTTTAGGAAATTTTGAATCATAGATCTGTCTGCAGATTTTTGTCTGATAATTTATCTTTTGCATTTTATATGACTCATAAACACTTTTTGAGTCTCAGAACTCAGATGAAAATTTACAGCACGATTGTGCATTCCAAAAAGAGAGTATTGAAAATAATTGCAGAATTAATTTCACAACTTTTTGCTTGCTTGTCTTCTAGCTGCTGTAGAATTTTTAATTTAGAAACCTCTTTAAAGATCAAAAATTGTGTTTGAACACTTGCGATAAGGTGAAAAATTTAAGTGAAAAAAGGATATAAGATCACTTAATAAATATTACTATAACTAAGCTAATAATGTATTTAAGTGTTCTTTTTGTGGAAATGCATTTTTTTTCTGTATTTATATTCATGTCAGTAAGAACTTGGAATTTTAGTGGGAAATTTTCTCAAATCTAAAAAGAAATTTTTTGTGCACAGCCCAGTCAGTGCTGTTAGCTACCTGATGCACATTTTCGGTTCTACTTCATGTGACCTATAGCCAGATCTTGAAGCTGAGCTCAAAGATCTCTTTCCAGACTTTAAGGGAGTGGTGTCTCTACAGACAGTTCCAGCGAGTGAAGGCACATCCTCTAGTGTTTACTATTAGGTCAAAAGTATATCTTTGAGTTTCTCTCTCATAACTCCCATGTTATGAGAGTAACAGAGTAACCCACCACACCCAACCTACTGTTTTTTAACAGGGAAAACTAATTGTTGATATTCTGTTCCTTAGGAAGTGACAGAGTCTAAAATGGTGTCACTGCCTTTTTGCAGAGATTAACAGGGTAAAATAGGACAACATCAGATTTATAATCGAAAATACTAAAAGGTATGACAATGGTGGCACCAGTGTGAATAGCTATAGCTGATTCAGACAGAAAGGCGCATGTGCCTACTCAACAGTGACGTGCTTGAATAATTTGAACAGGAAATTATACACCTGTCAGAGTCTATATTCCTTTGGAAAGGTTCTCCATGTATCATGTGGGTGCATACTCCCTCAGGTTTACTGAGAACAGCTAATCAATGTTGATGTTACAGTTTAAAGCTGCAGTTGAAACCAACATCATTAATTGCTCAGACAACATATGCACATGTACATAACCACATGTCACCCCACAGCTCTGTATGTGAAGAAACATTGGTAATATTTTGCTAATGGGATAATCTTAAAATACAATTTCAGAGAAGGCCCTTCTATGTGCTTCACTTTCTCCACCAAGGGGATAGACCTGTGGATAAACAGAGCTTATATTTTACCAGAAACTCTTTCCCACAGAGTAGCAGATACTTATTAGAAACTCCGGGAGATGTAAAAGCAAAAAGTGGAAGTTATAACTCACAAACCAAAATTATGAGTAATAATATTATAAATAAATTGAAATCTTAAGTTTCTGTTTGCATTCTTTAGTTTTCATTTAACAGTTTGTTTTTTCAGTTTCATTTTCCTGGGAATGTTCCTATTGAAATAAATGTTGTCCAGGATCTGTCTTTGCTTTTGAAGAATAATTATGAGAATAATACACTTATTAAACATATCAGCTTGAAGAGAAAAAGGAACATTGGAGGTACCATTCCTAAAATTTGAAAAAAAAAAACATATGATTATTTAGTATGACGCAGTTGAAAAGAAGCGTGTCGAATGGATGTAACATGAAAATCTCATTGCACTTAATGGAATTTTTAAGGAGAAGAGTTGAGTACAAATTCATGGCCCTGTTTTGGCTTGCTCCTTTCTGGACTCCCTATATGCAATATTTCACAATGTGCCAACAGTAAAAGAATAAAAGTCAAAGCTGCTTTTAAGGACATAGCTGAAGTGAAAACCAGAATTAATTGAATAAATGAAATTCATTAATTTACTATTTCAAGTAAAGGCAATGCATGTGGGGTTCCATCAAGGTTAATCAATTTATCAGTCTAAAGGGACCACAACAGAATGGTGAATACCAGGTGCTGGTGTTGAAGTCTGTCTCTTATTGGTGAGTCAATAGAAGTCAAGGGATTTGTAAATAATTTAGACCTCAATTTTGTAATAAAATGACAACGTTATTGACATGTATCAAGATACTCTATCTTGGCAATTTTAGTAGTCTGGGAAAATTGTTAAATATAATCATAACAAATAACTGATTTATGACTAATAAGGTAAATTACAGAATTACAGCACAGCTCATTATTTGCCTGACCCTGTCTATTATAACTTCATTTTCAGTCCTATTGGCAGTTTTAGAGACATGCATGCTGGGTGTATCGTCCAGAGTGCTTCAATGGCATTTGTTGAGCTTGTAGCCCTGACTGAAAACTTGCATAGAAATAGTATCTTCACTTCTGAGAAAGTTGTGTTTAGCAATGCTACAAATAAAACTGATCAGTTTTGATTTAAAGAGTTTGAGCTTCCTATTTGGAGTACAAACTTGTATACAGCTTGATCTGGGAGGGAGGCTGGTGCCAGTCTTTCTTGTATTGTCCTGGAAATAATGGTCCAAATCCAGGCACTGGGGGCTCCTCCCATGCTGGTAACTTAAACTGCCAGGAGACATCCTCAGATACTGGAATTCAACCCCTTAATCTCAAAACATGACAGTCTCTATCAAGACCTTGGCTTGTGTCAAATAGCACAGGTCAGGGACCGTGTCCAAGGGCATTTAGTTTGCTGCAGCGTGCTTTGGGGGTTAAGACAGTTTAACAGCTTGGACACATCTGCTTCCATTCCAGTCTGGCCTCTGTACCACAATGTTCTCCATCAAGTTTAAAATGTTTTTAGCCTTTACAAATTACACTTTTTGAATGTTTGTACAGTTAAGCAGCCAAAAAATCAAATCTCACTAAGAAAACTTAAGCTCTTAATACCTGAAGTAATGAACAATATTTATTCATGTGGCTGGGTTCAAACATTGTCGGGGGTAGATTAGACAAATATTGCAAGTCAAGCATTTGAAAAATAAAGAGTGCAAATCCAAAACCTTTAGCTAAAGTGACTTGCCCAGCAGCTATGGTTCCCTTACACAGTGTTCTGTCACCCTAATCATGACATTGTAAGTGTTTTTTCCTCTTGTCCTTTCAGGGACTTTTTTTTCTCATTCCCATTGAAAGTCCAAGAAGGGAATCAAACATTAGTTTTTGCACTGCACAGTGACTGCTTTCCAGAGAGCAGATTGTCATTCTAGGAGGCAGGGTGAAGAATGGCATGATACAGAGACATTCACTGAAAAAACAGAAGTTAAATTCCCCAAAACTGTGCAACTTCTGCCTACAGGACAGCATCTCAAAATGTGACGGATATTAAAAAATATTTTAAAATTATGCATACTGAAGAAGATCACACACCAAACAAAAACTTCCCCTTTTGGACCCCCTTTAACTCACAGCCTCAGGCTACCCTCCCTAGATTAGTTCTTCATTTTATATATTCCTTAGGTTTACAAGAGTTAAATGTACAAAGATGTTTAAGTATAAGAATTAGCATGAGAAATCCATGCAATATTTTCTGTGTCTACATAAGTTTGTAAGACATGTCTAGTCAGTGGTAAGAAAGATGTAACATGGAGTTTTTGGAACTGTAACATGGAGTTTTTGGAACTGTAACATGGACTTTTTGGAACTTTACCTAAACCTTTCTGTTTCTTCCATTGTTTTCCTCCATACACAATGAAGTGAATGATGTTTTTCCTGAGTTTGGCACTTCAATACTAAGAGAATAAGCAAGATGTCAAACATATTTTAGAAGGGAGAGATGTAACTGCTTAATTGTATCTTGCTGAACACATATATATATGCCAAAAAAAGAGATTATTGTCAGTGAAGGATGACTTTTTTTAAGAAAATGGTGTTTTATTATAGAAATTTCTGTGGTATTTAAGTGAAAATGGTAGCCACTCCATTTTCCCATCTTCTAGTTCCAAGTTGTGCTTGGGTTTTTTTAAACTGTCCCAATTCTCCCTCTGCTGCAGAGAAAGGGAGTGGAAAATTTAGACTCAAAGTCAGCCAACTGTGTAGTGCTGATTTACATTGAGTAAGTTACTCTTTACATGAGCAGGTTGCTTTTAATTCAGTCTTCGCACACAGTTAAATTTTTACTGTAGGTTTGTGCTTATTGCAGTGTACCAGCATCTTTTATTTTTTTTGTACTGCAAAAAAAGAAGAAATAAGACATAGGTAGAGCTCATATGATCTGACTTCTGTTCCTGACAGTCTGTAAATCAGTTTCAATCTGTAGGACCTGTTTGTGTGGAACATATTGTGTTTATATTCACTCTGGAAATGTCGTGTATTTCCATATAACAGTATTCCTCCTAACAGTAACATAAAGCACTGGCTGTGCTTGGCATGGTAGTAACTGAGAGCATAAATTAGTTTGCCATTGGGTATCCTGGATGTTTTCTGAGTATTTGGATTAAATATATTCTTTTTTTCAGAACACACGAATTGACATTTTCTTACTGAAGACTTTCTCTCCTTTGAAGATTTATCTCATTTTTAAGAGTTGCTACAATGGTCTTATTCAGTTCTCAAGTATAGCTGTATTTTTGTGTAGAGGCTTTAAAATTTCTCAAATGCAAAGCTCTTAATTTACTGGAAGTAAAATTAGCAGAGGGGTAATTTACTTTAGCTATTTTTAAAAAAGCCTGAGATACTATGTAAATAAAGGTGTTCTCAGAGATTGTAAACAAATTGCAGCTAAGTTAGACCTGCCATGAGGTTTAATTTCTCTTTTAAGAGTGATTAAAAAAATATTTTAAGTTGGAAAAGCTGAATCATGGTGTACTGTGAAATGGATAATGGGTAGACATCTAATGACAGTTCAAAAAGATATTAGGGAATGGTCATATATTTGGAAAGGACCAAGAAACCAGAATAAACTGCCAGTAAATGACAGCGTATGTGTTTTGTCCAGCTCAGGTTTAAACAGAACTAGTGCAGAGACCTGCAGAGATGCCTAAGCCAGACTAATTTTTTTGCCTTCAGCTGTGTGTATGTGACCTTTTACATGAGAAAGAGGCAAACTGTCAATCCACATGACTCTGTTGAGTCTGGAAAGTCCACTTCTCGCTGACCATCTTGTCATTCTCTTTTTCATTTTTGTGCTTGATTTGATATTGCTAGCAATGGTTGCAATACCTGAGCATCAGATCACCAACAAAGCCGTCCTTAGATGATTTGATGGAGTCTCTGATATCAGATGTGATAAGATCAAACGTGTCAGAACTTTGGCTAACTGCAAGAAATGCTGAGAAAACTAGGGTAACCTATGAAGGCATTGGTGGCTGTTCACTGAAAGTCTCCTAAGTCTGAACAGAAAGGCAATTTGTGGATTGAACTTGAAAATTATTTATGCTGTCTAGCAAAAGTAGCAAAACTCTGGGGACCTGCGTACACAGCTCTGTTAAAGGTGAACCGGGAAATATTAGACTTCTGTTGTGCACCCTGCAGAAGCATCACTGTGACTCACTGGCAGAAAGAGAAAGAATTACCATAAATTTCATGACTGAATACCTGTCTGGAGGTGCATGAATAATGGTTGCTTGTCAGCCAGATCCACTGCTCTTTCACCTGACTGTGGGTTATTGTCTTCCCTCTGCATTATTCCTAGTCTAAAGCTCTCCTCACCAGGCCAGCCAGCTCATTGGCAAAGATGTTTTTGTCCCATGCAGTTGGGTAAATGCTGTCTCTGCCTTTCAGGCCTTGATCCTCAGAGGTCATAAAATCAAGTCCTGCTGTTGACATCAAGTACACAGCTAGATGTTGACCCAAGGGATCTCCCTGTACTATGAATATTCCTGAATGCTCTTGTACTTTCCTTTTGCTAACAGGAAACAACAGTAATTGCTCTGAAATCCAGAACTGTGCCTCAAGAGACTTACTCAGCTGCTATGAGTTTTTAAAAATGTTATTAAGGTCTTTTTAAATTTTTTTTTTCTCATTTCTGAGTTTTGAGAGTGTGTCTGGACCACATTCAGAAGTTTTCTTAAGCCTTGGAGACTAAATACTTCAAGACGCTTTGAACAATGCAAACTGTAGCACACAGCTTTTGCATCACTGATGTCTTGAGGGAGAAGACAAGGAATCCTCAGTCAAAAAGTCTGTCAACCAGCTTTTGATTTACAGCATGCTACTTTGCTATTCCATCAGTAGTGAGCATAAGATTTGTATTTTCCCAAGATTCAAGGGTGTTATGGGCAAGTTGTTTTCTTGATGTGAGGGCTTTGATGGCTTTGCAGTGAAATAGTTGTCCAGACTGAGGAGACATTCATTGTTGTCAGGTTTTCTGTAAGTTTTAAAGTCTTTATGCTGTTGAGTGATGAGGTGCTGTCATCCTTTCACTTCTTAGTTTGTGTCATTAATACTTGCTTTTGTTTTTTTGAATTCTTCCTGATCTTTAAAATAGTAAAAAACTGTTTCTTTTACTTCTTCCAGTTTTTAAAAACAATTTATTGATTTGGATAAGGACCACCATTGGGATCTCCAGCTCCATCACCCTTGTGATAGCTAGACCCAGGTCTATTGAGGTCAGACTATGAACTTTTGATCTAAAGCACCAATAAAGTACCCAGTATTTTTACAGGCATAATACAACTACATCTTGAATGGCAGTTTCACCAAAAGATCAAGAATTGGAGGGCAATAAACATAGCCTGTCTGGAGGGCTTTTCCCTACCAAAATGAAGTACTCACATATGTCAACAGTATAGAGTAAGCTTGTGCTGTTCTGCCTGATGCTAATAATAAGAGACAAGCATTCCCTTTCTAAAAGCAAACTGAATCTTGCAAGGAACTTGGCTATTTGTAGTGTGCTAAACATCTTATTTGAATTAAAAATAAAATATGTTTGCTTATTTTAACTGAGAGAAGCAGGGTGAGGAGACTTAAATTATAATTTGTTTAAAATTATATCAATTTGCTCAGAAACAGGTGAAAATGAATAATGGTTTCCTGTTTCAGCCTTTTCCTTTGACATGAGCAGAAAAAAAGGGAAATGAAGTGGAAATAACTCTACTACCACAGAATAATCAGTTTCTGTCTGAGATCTGGGATGGCCATCTGGTTTTGGATAACAGGGGACAAAGGCAGAAAATTTATGAAGGCAGTAAGGATGAGAATATATTAAAAAAGAAAAGAAAAACATCACTACAATGCATGCAGACAACATGGAAAATGACGAGATCGCCTGTCTGTATCTGAAATTGCTAAAATTTGAGGAAGATGATTAAGATTCAAAAAGTCTTTTTATGGGAGAAAATGTTTTCCACATAGATCTGGATTTTCCTTGAAACTTACTGAAAAGTTAACTTTTCTACAAGAAAAAACATTTTTTCTATTTTTTTACTATGTTACCTAAAAACAATGTAATAAAGTAGTTTGAGATAAAGTGTTAATGATTTTATAATTAAAAAGGCAGAATATGTCTATATGAGCCATTTAGAGCAGCAATTTAAAATTTTATATTTGTTTAGTGTATCTATAAAAACAAGTCAATGTGTTTCAGATTAGATATGTTTTGCTAGCAATAGGAGAATAGTTATTCTTCAAAATAAGTGTTTCTTTCTGCTTTCCCAAATTGGTCTATAAGCAAAAACATACATGATAGGTGCAGAATTGCTTCCTCCAAAATCTTAAGATTATTTCATATTTATGAAAATGATTGTGCAAGAAAAGTGGTTGCTGATAGAAAAATAGCACAAAACACAATAAAAGATTTGAGGGAAACCATCTCCTGTATTTCAGATACTGACTCTAATTGCTGGAGGCTGAGAAAACAGAAACTCTTGTATTTCAACAGATAAAGATGAAACAGAGACGAATAAAACAAAATATTATTTTCTCATCTAATTTTTTTCATTTAAGAACATGTGACAGCCACCATTTATCTTGTGTAAAATAATTGGCAGCTGATAACAGCCGTGCTAACAGATGGAACTTTGGTGTTATGTGTATTATTGTTTATGCATGAGAATTGGGAAGACTAGATGAAGGATTACCAGAATGTAAAGATTTTACCTGATTTCCAGCAGAAAAGAGATTCTTCTCACCTCCAGTTCCCTATGTTTGCTCATGAAAAAGATGGAATTTGAGGTTTGTGAGAGAGCAAGGGAAGGCTGTATGCTAAATGTCACAGACATGACTTAAAAGCTGTAGCTCAGAGAGTTTTCTAGTGCCTTATCTTCATTCTTATTTTGATTTCCAGGTATTGGCATTATGCCTTGATAAAAATACAGCTGCCTGAATGTATTTTTTTTTTCTGGTGAAAAAAATTTTTAGCTGACCTGTGACCACACTAACTGGTTTTTTTTTATTTTTAATCTTACATACTTTTCTCTACCCCACAATATGCTGTATATATCAGCAATACAAATTTTGTGCTTGTCTATACATACGTATCCTTTCTGCTACAGCAATCTTTGCAATTTACTGATGTTGGAGGTAAGGGCCTCTTCTACCTCTCCTAAAGAGAACACACTTCAGAAAGTGCTGCTGCCATTCTCCCCACTCTGTGTCTCTCTTCTCCTCATGACCTGCGTGTTACTAATAACTTTTATCATATAAGAGGATATTCTGTCTCTTTTGCTTTATGAATCCCTTTCTCATTCTCACTTAGGATGGATGTATCTGTTCCTGCCTCCATGGACCATAATCTCTCACGCTCTTCACTGCAGCTGTGGCAGCGTAACAGAGGGGCTTGGATGAGGAGCTCAGTTGGCAGATATGTCAGTATGAGCTATTTTCTCAATGTGTTTCATTGAGAAAACCTGGAAGGTGGGACAAGCAGGAAGTAGCTTTCAAGATCTGCAGTCATCTGAAGAAGCATATTTGTGTTGGGAAGGCCTATCTGAGATGACACACCTGTGACTGTCAAACACCAGAGAAGAGAGATTTCCCTTGCCGTTCCCCAGGTTAATCTGTTTTAATAACTTTTATTACCAAAGACATCCATTTTACCTTCCAAACACTATAAAAACAAGAGAGACAAGCAATTAGGGTCATTTTAGACATTTGTAAGCAGAAGTGGCTATTGTCTGTGGCTCGTGCTGTTATCGTCTGACAAACAAAGAAGCATGTATTGGAATTACAGACCTGCATTGTTTTTTAGACCTACCTTATAGTCATTTATGCTTTTGTCCCTCAGATTTTTTCTCTGTCATGGATGAATTAAAAATTCATAACCAACTCTTACTGACATCCCTGTTTTGTACAACTTTTTTGATTATAATTAGTGATGAGAAGTTCCACGCAGATAAGTCCCAATCTTGTCTTAGTGGATTCCTGGTAGAAAAGAAAAGCTATGGCTTGACAGGCTAAGGGCTTTATAAGATAAATCCTTGCCTAGATGATGCAGAGGAGGCAGTGCAGCAAACAAGGGACAGGAAGTTGAAGCAGTTACGGTCAGTGTGAAGCTCAGTGGGGAAGTAGAGCATGAGGCTCGTGTTAAAAAGACCAGGGAGAGTGGAGCTGTTGAGCACTGTCAAGACAAGAAACTGGCTTCAGAAAGTACCTTCAGCAAGTTAAAAGGCAAAAGCATATTAAAATTTGTAAATGCTATGAAGGAAAAAGCATTCAGGTTCAGTCAGTCCTGGGGCTGTGGATTCAGAGCCTAGATGGGTTTTCTCTGAGTATGAGGCTGTGTGATTAGCTGGCAGTTTCAATGACTCTGGGATTGGCAGGAATGCAAAATCTGAAGCAGAGTGAATACCAGCCCCCTGGCACACAGTGTACAGAACACTTGTAGCGATGAAACCAGGTAAATTTTTAAATTTTTCCTTTACTAGATTCACATATATATTTTCTCTGACTGGCAAGTTGGGTAGTGCAAGGGGAGTTGTGGTTCTGTGCCTCAAGCAGTAAAGTGTGTAAAATACCAACATTAAATTGAATCCTGGAAACTAACTTGAAATTCAGCATAGTTTTTCTTTTAGTTCCTGCCTAGCACAGCCACAATCTTAAGATGCACAGTGCCCGACTGTACACAGGACCAACAACATGCTGCAGCAAAATGTGAGTGTGGCCAAATGAACCAGAAGCTCTGTGGCATGGAAAGAAAATGCTCTCATTAATTTTTCATCTAATACATGTATTTTTTAGATAACTCAGCTCCTGCTGCCTTTGAAATCACCTCTATTCTCATTCAAATGGGGTAGTTCTTGATTTGTAGTAAGATAGCACACAGTATGATAATGGTAGAAAAGCTGTCATGGGAAACAGATCAGTAAATGGTTTTTCCAGCTGACAAATGATGCTCCACTTGTGATTCATCTAGGAATATGTGTATTTACTGGGTTAGTCACAACATTTGAATGCTGTATAAACACACACAGCTGGGAAAGGGTTGAACGGTGACTTAGATCCCAGATTTTCAGTCTGCTCTGGGCACACTTTTATTTATTGGCACTATATACTGAGCTTCCAAGTGATCTTCTTGAAGCATTTTCAATATGGGAAATGGGAATGGAGGGTGATACCTTGGCAGGAACAAATATCCAGAGAATAGCTTCTGTCACCTGCTGGAAGAGAAGTTGAAGCACAGTAGTTCAAGTGATAGCATGACTGCAAAGCTTTCAAAACTGCCACATTTGGAACATTAACTTCTTTCTGGTTATTGTGAGAAGAGGCTATAAGGGCTCACTGAAGTGTTTGAGTAGAAAGCAGGAGAAACATTGAAGAATTTGAGCACTTTACCTGACTGGAAGAAGCTTGGTCTTTGCTTCAGATTTACCAACCTCATCCTGTTTTGGTTTACTTTTTCATTTTTGCTAAAGACACTGCAACTTTTGGGATCTTCTGACCATATATATAGATACTGAAGTGAAGTGAAAATAAAAAGGAGTTTTTGGAGTTTGGGTAGACGCAGTATGTCAAAATGTGTGATCTGAATACTTTAATTCTCAGTGTTGTTGTGCATTAGAAACTTAAAGGGAAAAAAGCCCCAGATATGTGTACTGGGTGACTTAAAGGGTTTGACTCTCAGCTTGTATTGGCCCATTCAAGATTTATTCAGATTGTATAAAGTCAGATTTAGGATTATGGCAAAATGCCATAGTCACATAGAGTGTGAATCTGCTGTATACTTCCTTTACCAATTTCATCCTGACAATTAAATCCAAGTAGATCTAGCAGGTTCAAGGTAAGAATTATTCCATGTGCAAAGTGAAGCTGATGGAAGTTAATATGATTGACTACAGACAGGTACACCCCTCAAAAATGGATGCTCCTTTTCACAACGTCTGTGGACAGTCAGGGGTGCAAACAAGTTTCACATTTTTAGTATTTCTCTGGCTGTTGATAATGTAAGGAAGATACTTGTTATTGAAACATGCAGTTTCAGGCTCCTAAACAAAAATGTAAAGGGTCTTGACAACACACTTTTGCTTCTAAGTTAGTTAATTCGTGCTATAGACCCATATTTTGCTCAAAGGCCTAAAGGAAACTAAAAGTGACCTGTCCCTTTGCAGTAATAGCTTTTCACTATAAAATGCATACAAGTATAACTTCCTATTAAAATTTAATGCTATGCCTCAGATAGATTTTTGCCCCTTATGTTCTAATTGCACTCATTTGAAACTACCTTATAGCGGTATAATAGAATTAATGTGAATTTAAGTTCTAATGCCCTCTCTCAACACCATCAGACAGCTATACGTGCTTCTGTAGGCAGGTGTGAGACCAGCGCTGCCCCTTCAGGGATGCATGATGGAGCCTGCCCAGCTGTGCAGTACCAGGCCATTGGCAGGCTGTGCCAAGCTGGGCAGCATTAGGGGAAAGGCAGCCTTCCCTTAATGAGTTATTTCTCCTTCCATTCAATCCTATTAAATCTACCCCTTTCATTGTCATAGGTTTTTAGTAACTCACAGCAAGTACATTAACAGTTCATTTCAGATTGCTGGCGGAGGTTATCCCTGCTTTATAGAGGAAGACAAAAGCTTAAATGACTCCATGAAGGTCACAGTGTGTATGATCAGGAATAAATGGTGGTTTTGTTTCTGTCTCAGCTTTCTCCCTTGCATTAAGGGAAAAGTTCATGTGAAGCTTTTCCTTTCATAGTGTTATGACTGGGGAATATGTGTGTTACTCAGCTGCGCTGACCTGAAATCTTGACAAAGAGCTTGTTGCAGAAAATGCCTTTAAGGGTGAAAAACAGACTTGAAAGAGCACTTCAGCAGACAGTTCAGAAGTCAGCTGAACACCTGCGACTATCCCTTATAATGAGCACTTCCAAACATTTAGTTAGAGGAGATTATGCCTGTAGTTTCTACATTTGTCTTTCCCTTGCCAGCTGCAGAAAGAGGTATGACTTTTTTTGCCCCCATATAATCTCTGGCCAAAAATAACTTGTTTTTCCTTCATCATGCCTCTCTGTACTTGAATACTCTGGAAAGAGATATGATCACTGTTTAACTTTCTGTTAAAATTTTTCATGGATGGCAGGAGGAAGGCTGATCTAAGTTTCACCTCTGTTCTCTCTCCTTTTCCTCAGTGCTGTGTCTAGTTACAAACTGGGAGATGATGAAATTTTCACTTTACAGACTTCTGATTTTTTTGATGCGAGGTTGATTTTTTGTTGTGTATTTCTTAGGAATGTAATTTGGAAATCATGAACATTTGTTTCTGCTGAATTCATTTATAACTAAATCAAACAAGGTAAATAATTGACTTAGAAAACTTTAATTGTAGAATGCCAAAATACATGCTATTACCTCTTTGCTATGGTGAAATAAAATTTGACTATAGCTTAAACAACTACTTTTCTTTTTTTCGAAGTCGTGTCACATGCCTGAAAACCATTTGCAAAAGTTTCCAACCATTATAAGGTAGTTGATTTATGTGCTTTTAAATGTATTGTTATTGTTTGCAATTTTTATTAAAAATTTAGCAGAAAAGGAGAGAAAAACTACTTAA
The DNA here is from genome assembly GCA_013400235.1 of Oriolus oriolus. Taxonomy (NCBI): domain Eukaryota; kingdom Metazoa; phylum Chordata; class Aves; order Passeriformes; family Corvidae; genus Oriolus; species Oriolus oriolus. The sequence goes on along the minus strand of VXBT01008400.1, from coordinate 82,107 downwards.
AACTTCATTTTTTCCCTGTAAAAGCCACCCATCATTTACAGAATCCCTAAAATGTCTTGGAGAAAATAAATGAATTAAAGATGATGACATTTATTTTAATGAAGACTATTTATTTAATTGATTTCAGTCCTGTTACCTTAGCAAACTGGCAACAAGACAGTTAATAAATGCTTTTATTGATCAATATACCTCAAGAAGACAGCAAGAGGCAGAAGCTTTACTTACACATATAAAATTATAGGATTTAGATTTAACAACTTAACAAATAAAATGAAGTATCTAGTCTGGGCTAATCTGAAATGTTATCATGTTTTATAGAAGTCAACATGAATTTCTTGTTCCACTAGGAACAAATATTTCCTTACAATGCTTGAAAAAGTTCATACTTTTACTCTTAAAAGCTTCAGTTTTGAAAAATAAAAGAAATGCTTGATTATGAAATGAAATGACCAGTTAGGAAATGAAAAGTCAAAATACCCTGAAAACCAATATAAGTAGAACGCTTTCACTTTATCCTTTCTTATTTTAATATTTTTAAAAGTACTTTTTATTATTCTGCATTTCTTTCTTTATTCAATGGAACCTGATTTTCCAAACAATTTTAGAAACTGTATTTTAGGTCACATTTGCCAGCTGCCAAAATTGATATTCTGCACGTAAATCTGCTCTTCCCTCTCCTTTGCTTTCCAGTCATGCATGTTGTCACAGTACTACTTGTTTTCATGTGTTAGAAACCAGAGAGGTAAAAATGAACAAAGAGAAACTAAAAGGGGTAGAGTGCTGACAGGGGGAAACTTGCCACGGGACTCTTGCCATGCATCCCGTGGAATGGGAAAGATAACTGTTTCAAGCTAAGCTACCTCTGAGGGAAAAACAAGACATTTTAAAAAATCCAAAGGAACAGATTTTCTTTCAGGAGGAGACAATTTGATTAATGAAGCATCTGGGACTAAAAAATAATGCATGTAGACACTTCAGATCTCAGTAGTGAAGCTGCATTTTTTTCAGCTATAATATCACAATAGCAGTTGAAAGAGCCACTGCAGCTTGAAGAAGTATTCCAAGGAATGCTTTCAGCAGTGTTGTGGCCTGCAAAAGGCAAATATAGCCCTCTTCAGTTACGTGCGTAGTTTACTCAGAGCAGAGCTCTCAGGCTGCTCTCTAGTGCTCTGTGTCTGGTTGGTGATAGCCCTCTATGCAATTTATCTTAAATGGATGATGCTTACACTGATTTCAGTAAGAGTTTGTCTAGCTTTCATGCTCCTGGATCAAATGATTCTCTAAGAATTCAAAGCCATTTCCACCAAAGTTCATTTCAACAGAATGGCATTCAAGATTCTGCACACACCCAAGCATACACTCGTACCCATCCAGCCACCTTGCTGTGCTGATGATACATGACTCTAAAGCTGAATATTGTACTCCTATAGCACTGCTCTATTCCAGTTCAATGGCAAAAGTTTTCTGACTAAATAAGTCACATAATACATTGCCACTTTGAAATATCAAGAAAAGAGAGAGAGTAATTAAAAGCCTAGCACTTTTTCTTTGATCATTTCCTTCCTCTGCAGACAAAAGATGTAAAATTCAGCTTCTGGCCAGGTTCTTATTTCTGTTCTACCGGTTTTACATTGTCTAAAAATGGAGTTATGTTCTAAATTCCATGAGGGATGCAAGCATTGCTTCAGGTCCTAACATGGTACCAGATAAAAAGGTGAGTAACTAGGAGGTGAGTACCATAAGGAGAAGAAAGTTTTAACAGCTTGGAGTTTACAGCATTTGCAAGTTCCCACAGTTTTCCTTCTGTAGATACTGCCAGAAACCAAACTGAGAATTAAAGAAATGGAACTTTCAAAAAAAACCCCAACAAAATAACCCTATATGAATGTACCACTTCTATTCCTAAGAAACTATTCTAGGATTATTGCACTAACTTAAAGAATTGTCATTTTAATACCTTTTCTGGCTATGTGGCCAGTCATTGCATATTTTGAATTTTAGTGTAAGAAACCTAAAAAGTTAACACCAAATTATCACTTCTCTTGGGCATTTTTTTCATCTTTTATCCATTATTTTTTCTTCTGTGACTGTCTGCCTATGTAACTTCCACACATGACTAGCAGTGAAGGAGGTCTCTTCCTTCACAGAGGCATCTGCTGATGAGCAGGAGTACTGTGTCATTCAGCCTGGGCAAACCAGATGAACAGCTGTCTTCTTCCCAAGAACTGTGTTATCAGCTCTGTGGATTTGTTCTCTGCAGAGGAGCTGTGGCTGAGCGATATCTCCATGTAGAAAGAGTTCCAGGAGGCATGTTGTACACTTGTATATGGGGACCTACATCACAGAGATCTCAAGAAATCTTCATCATGTGGGTTTGCCAGCTTCTACGGCAAATGAACTTTTTGACATTTGGTAAGTAGGAGAAGATGATATTTAACTGAGGGAATCTAACTGAATGTTATGCAAAGCTAATATATTCTTTTTCAAGTTAGTTTCATTAGTTAAAAGCTTGAGTATGTGACTGACCATATAATAACCCATCAAGATCACTGCTTGAATTAGCACATGGGAAGAGATACAAGATACTGCCCCTGGTTATTTAGTCCTGCTTTCAGTTATTGGGTTTTTTTAATGTCACCCAACAGTATCTAGCTGCATCTTTTTCTATTAATAAATAAAATGCCAGTCAGGTCACACACAGTCATGGGACATTAGCAGAAATCAAAGCTGTAAAACACATAGAATACATTTAATCTCTGATTTGTTTGAGACACCCTTGGAAAAAAGTCTCAGAAAAAGATACTGACCATAATACCTACTGATGTGAGGCCTCTGACCTTTTCACTGAACGATGGCACCAACGTACATACGCGTAGTGCCATTCTGCTGTGTCCATTAGCGCTTTTAAGGCAATTCAGTGACTAGTGATGCACATCTATCTGTACTCTTGTTTCACTTTTTAGCTAAAGACTTTAAAGCTTGGCTGGTTTCATCTGTTCATCTTAAACCACAACATTTTCCCATCTGTGCTGTGCAATGTACAGAGAACTTCCCTAATGTGGTATCCTGTTATGTGTCTCCATGATGTGTCCCTCAGCGACAGCCAACACAAACAGTCCCACACCTGCTACATGCCATATCTGCTCTGGAATCATATATCCTGCATATTAAACAATTACATTCTCTCTAGATAAAGGTGACTTGATGTATACTAAGCTGCAGATTGCACTCTCTGACTTTATTGAGTTTTTTATTAAGATGTGACGCCTAATGAAATGTTAGTGTTTGGGCGTTAGTAGGGGTTTTTTTCTGTTCAATTTTCCTTTTTTTTATTTTGCATAATGAATATTAATCTTCTAAATTGGCTTTGTTGATTTTTACATTACTTATTTAAAACATTTGTATGAGTAAATGTGTGTTTTAAACCTTTACCTTCTGAATAGGGGTTGTAACAAAGAAGCACGCAATGAAAAACAGTGCTTAATAAAAGGAAAACTCAAGCAGCTAAACAAACTTATGTTTGTGGAAAATTAAAATCTGAGCAATGGTTGTGTATTTCAGCAAGGTGGGATATGATCAGCAATCAGACTTAGGAAAGATTGAATCACTTGTTTAAAAGCAGTCAAAATGGAATTATTGTTTTTCTCTAGTCCGAACCTTGCTTAAATGTGCTCTTTTAGTTCCCATCGCCATGAATGCCAACATGACTGCTCACTTTTTCGCTGTGGGTTGATGTCTACCCAACTCTGGCTCCCTTATCACACAGTTCTGAGATCCATGGGAGTACACCTCTGGTTTGTTCTTTCCTGTGAACTGAGGAGTTTTCCCAGTATTAACTCAGCAGTATCATATCCCAGAATGAATCTATAGAACTAGTAGGAAGGAAACATTCCTGAATTATCCCTGCATAGGTTAAACTTTTTTTAAAACTGAAAGAACAACAAGGTTTTGTAAAATTCTTTTTTAATTGATGACTTAATATTATTTTAATTCACAGTAGATTATTTAAATTATTTTAATGTCTTTTTCTTTTCCCTCTAAGCCATTATTTAAAACTTTAAAATGCTCTTCTGTTAGTAAAATTACATACTACACTAATCTGCCCTAAAAATGCTGAAGTTCATTATATTGCAATTATATAGTTTGGGTAATTAAATATTTTTAATTTCATACAGTTCATTCACGGCAGGTGGTTCAGGAAAACAAGAAATAGTACAGAGACTTCAGATAACTTCTTTCATTAACATGCAGAACCTTCTTGAAAAGGTGCCTTTCTGACTTCCTCCTGGAATATTAGCAGAAGGTTATCTTCATGGACAGAAGCAAGCAGGCAGCAGACACAGGGCAGACAAAATTACTGCTCCTCACAGAAAGAGCTGTAAGCTGAGCCCTAAGAAAGCTAGACAGAGCTCTGTCAAATGTAGACAGTGGGGATCCGCCAACACCAGCCTTTAGAAATACAAGGAATGAGAAGAGAATGCTACAGGCACAAGTTCATAATGACAGTTTCTTCACTGCCCTGAATGTGTCTGCACACAAGCTGGCAATTCTCAGCTGAAGTGAGAATGCTCAAAACCCACAAAAGTGGGTTTGAGAATAAAATTATTTACATCAAAGTGTCAGAGAAACTTCCAAATATAAGGATTGTAGTATTATTCTTACTAAGCAGGAAGTATTGGCAATCAAAAGACAGCATCTTTCTTGTGGTGTATTTTCTCACATTTCCTTTAGCAAATACTTTGATGGAAAGTATTAAGGAGCACCTAAGAAATCTTTTCAATACTTCCATTTTTATTCTGACATTGATACTAGGATTGTTTACACAAAATGCTTTTGCAACAAAGTTCATCTGAAAAAGCAGATGCTTTAAAAGGTGTGCGACATTTCCTATCAACAATGCCTGTGTGCACTTCTGTGTGCTGTTTATTGCTGTATGCTCCTTTCCTCATCCTTAATGCAGCTCACTTAGCTTACTCCCCGCAACTGTCCCTCTAGCTCCGACCTCGCAGGCCACATCTGCTCTGCTCCTACTAATCTGTCAACAGGGAATTTGAAACACACCTGCTACATTCTGGGGAATTTCCAGGTGTGTGTCCAGCAGCAAAATTGTTTAGAAAAATTTTTGTAAAATTTCTAAATTGTTTTTCAGTTAAGACAAAAGTCACAAATAAAATAATACTCAAATCAGATCCAGGTTAATTTTATTAGGATGCTTTTTGCTCATTTTCATAACTGTAGGACATCCCTATTTGGTATGATCTCTCAGTTCACATTAGAAACCATTTTCCTGAAATAAATTCATTGAGATTAAAACTAAACCACATGAGGTCTTCTTTTAAACAATGGAAAAATGTTTTTTTTTCATTATTTCAGTAATGTTTTATCCAGATTTTTTGAACGTGAACCATATCCTTCACAACATATCAGGAGTATACAACTGTAATACAAAGACAATAAATCATTTTAATAACTTCATCAAACCCCATTTGAAAGCCAGTTAGGTTTCCTGACCATCCTATTTCTTTTACAAGGTGGTATGGAACATCTTGCAAAAGTTATTAGAGCATTTTCTGTTTCCAAACTGAAAAATTTATAACCACATATATCTGTTCGCTTTAGTCTGCAAAACTATTCTGAACAAAAGTCTAAGAAAAAGTACCACTGTCTTTTTCCAGGAATCTAAGCTCAGATTACATTTTTAAAAACCCAAACTTGCCCTGAATATGAACCCATTCTCTTTGAATATAATGAAAGTATTTCCAGTGATTTTTCTGGAGCATTCACCTAGATATAAGATTTTCTTTAACACTAGGAAACAGATTTAATTTATTTTCTCTCGAACAGAAGTCAACCCACAAGAAGTATAAAATTCATTCCTTTCTGTCAGCTAGCCATGACAGCAGGTTTCCATTCCTGATCAGAGTGATTGATATGGATCACACCCAGAGATCCTTTCCAACCTCAACCCTTCTGTGATTATGTATATAAATGGCTTCACAAAATTGCTGCTGAGTAATCTCCTGTCCAAATCTAAAACCTAGTGAGTAACTGACCAAGAATTAATTCAGATGAAACTGTTTTTTGAGTCAGACTGTGATCTATACTTTCAAAGGTAATGCTGACCAAGTCCCGTCTGAAAGCCGGGACAGTTTCCTTTCCAGAGCAGTTTTATTTTGTTTTCTTTTCCTTTCCCTTTTCACTTTATTTATATTGACCAATTTATCTGCATTTGAATTGAGTGATTCAAAGTTCTCATTAATTCTTCCCAAAGGGGTTTTAGAGTATTTGTCCAGGGAAATATTCAGAACTTGACAGGATATGACCCTGAGGTATGTGGTAAAACTTTGAAGTTGAAACTAACTTTGGGAATGTTTTGGCAAGAGAGTTGGACCCACAGGGACTCCTTCCAACTTGAATTTCTCTAACTTTTTTTTTTCTTCCTTTCAGTTTTTTCCTGAAAATTAGTATGACACCGGAAATATTGTGACATTTTTAGGTACATCCCTTTCTCAACCACAATCACTGACAAAAGAAGACTCAGATATTTGTCTCCTCAGCAAAACCAATCCTCTCACAGTGCTACCGACTTAAAAAAGACACCTATACATCTAAATTAAGGCATCATACTATTCCTTACTGTTGTTCTATTGTTTATTTCATAATAGAAAAAAGAACCAATGTAACTACTGATTGTAACTGATTATTATGGTGGGGCTCAAACTAGATTATTTCTAATGTCCCTTTCAAATAAAGCCATTTTATGATTCTGTGATTCTATGATTCTGTTCAGAGGTGTAGATATGGACTGTCATTGAGCTATTTCCACTTGTTAGTTATATCAATTTTATTTAAACTAATTTTTAATTCAAATGAATGGAAAATGTTCTATTTTGTGGTAAGGAATATCAAGGACACCTGTCCAGTTATTGATCCAAGTTCTTTTCAAAAACTGTTTGGTTTGAAAGAGCAAATGACAGCATACTTAAGAACAGATTACACCTTTTTTTTTCCTTCAAAGGACCATATATGCCATGTTGACTCAAAACAGTGTGAAGCAGCCTTGGGATTTCTCAACTTCAGTTTAGCTGCATAAATCTTAGATTAGCCAGGAGTTCTTGGAGTATGTCTGCTTTCTGCTCTTTTCTTGTCTTTCTCTTACATCCAAATAGTAATGAGGAAGACAGCGGAATCCTCAGCTCTTGCAATCAGATGAGAATTCTCTTTCTGCATAGGAAATGGTAGTTGAACAAAGAATTTGGCTGGAAAGGCAGAAAAAACCTTCAGACTCCTTGATAGCTCCTTATTTATGAGGATGTTGTTTTAAGTCATCCAATAAAGTAGAGTTTAATAATTAAATACATACACTTTTGCCATTCAGTCACTGAGGCATGAAAAAATTTCCAGGCAGTCAGTTTATGTCCAGAAATATGAACATTTCAACAAAATATGCAATATCCACACAGAGTCACTTTTATGCTTCTTCACCACAAAATTGTGAGGAAGGTTTCTGACTGAAATGTTAAATAGAATGCTTTTTTAACCACTCTAAAAGACAACCCTGAATAAATTAGAGGATACACTAATTTGAAAAATACAGTAAAAATTTATTTGTAGGCTTGTGTGTGCCTGGGAGAGGAAGGGGTCAAACCAATTTGAAATGTGTAGAGCATGAAGTCTAAATTATGTGAGCTTCACAATGCATAAAAGCTATGTAGTCTGACTGCACACACCTGCTGAAAGCAGGTGGGAAAGAGATAAAAATGTTGCTTCACATTTTTTCTTGCAGGCTTGTCAATGCTTTTAAAATTCTCCAAGTCCTTTGAGCTTTTTCAGAGTTAACAAATGTAGTCTAGAGAAATGGATGAGGAACTCTAATGCCCTGGAGAAGCAAAAAGGATCCTTTTCATATAAATTGCAGCTTATTATGTCAGCAGCTCTTGTATTTTTTTTACAAGTTTTAATCATTTTCTTGTTTTTCTACCAGAAAAATAGTTAGTTTCACTGAGAAGAGGATGGTCAGATTTCTAGCAAATGCCATTTCCTTTTTACTTCTATTTCAGATGCTCAGAATTTACCAATTTTAATAAAATTACCTTTCATGTGTAGTGTGCTGGCAATTTTTCTGTCCCACTCCCCACACCAAGTTATGGTGGTTCATGTGTTTTTATTTACAAACATTCATATTGCAGGACTGCCTGGAGAAACAGACCCAGGAGGTCAGGATAAGAAAGGAAGGATATAACATATTCTTCTGTTTCTCAGTCAGGATTCAGGGCCAAAGTAAGTCTGACTCCTTTACCTGTTTACAATTAAAGCACGTGTCTGATTTGTAAATCCCTTTCTAAGAAACAAATCAATGTGTTTTAAAAGGCTCATAATCAGGAGAAAATAGGACTGTGCCTCTCCTTCCCAAGGTCTCATGCAGTGGGAGAAGAAACCACAGGGATGGCTTGTCTTTGTTGCAGCTGTGCTTCCCAGTTCTGCAACCTCGCTCAAGGTGACACTTCTTTTGGCTTAGATTTGCCTTGATTATGGGATGTGTGAAAGCTTTACAATAATGTCCCCATTATGGATGAGTGCCATCCTAGCTGTGGTCCAGGGTGGCTGGCTACCACACGTGAAGCCCTGGACGCGTGCTGTACAGTGGCCACACTCACCTACCTGCCACTCTCAGAACACTCTCAGAAACGGCAGCTCTAAAGGGAGGCCACAATAAGGTCAAAGGACTACAGCCCAAATTTGTATGCTACAGGAGTTTGCCAACATAACAGCAGGTTTTCCTTGTGCTTTTACTGGCTCTTCATCAGGAAGGACTCTGCACGTTGTGAAAAACATCTTGTACTCTGCAGGCACCAGGGTGGGTCCTTCAGTACGCAAGAAAACCTGCTCCTGGAGATATGTTCCCAGGTGTTGCTTGCTTGGACATGAAATCATACTGGAGAAACAGCAAATGTCATTGCCTAATGCCTAGAAGAGACCTTCAGACACTGTGAAGTAAACTTCAGTAAGGAGTGCTTTTGGTGTGAAATAGGTGAGATATCAGGAGCTGAGCATTTCTTCTTTGATGTAAAAGAAATGTGTGTCTTGTCTGCTGAAGACAGAAATTTGTTAGGCTGCCTTTGGTAGATAAATAAACACTCTCTAAGGGTTTTCTAACAGATGAGATAAAGGAACTGAAATATTTCCATAATATTTGACCTCTGCAAAATGTGACTCCTACAAATAACTCACAGATTCTTTCTGCTCTCTGTTAAAATACTGTCTTATCTTTTTCGGTTATATTTGAACCTGGCATATGTATTTATGTTTTATAGACAGAACTGTGTTTGCATTTGAAGGTCTATCAGGCATTATGTGTTTTTTAAACCACTACTTTAATGAAAAAATTCCCTGAAGGTGAGAGAGGAAGAAACTAGCAGAAATTATCATTTACACTGGAGGAACCAAAACTTAGAGGAAGTAAAAAACTCCTGTGGCCCTTTCAAGAATTTCAGGCTTAGGAATTCTGCAGTCTCTGGTGGATTACATGGTTTCAAATATGGAAAACACTGGCCATATACTTTATACAAATGTAATAAATTTGCTTATTAAATGATGCATTATTATTTCTTGTTTTTGAAGGTATTCATTAGGTAATGTTTCAGTTTTGTTCAAGTATACTTTTTTCGACTATGACCTAACATATCTTCTCTGCAACACTGTTAAGATCAGAATTTGAAAACAGTTTTCCTGATGAAATCAAACATCCCTTTTGGTAAGTCTGGAAGTGACTTTAGGTCCCATCTGGCAGTGACCATTTGTGGATGCTCAGCAAAAAAAAGAACAAGAACAGGCCAATTGATACATTGACACTTTCCCTCGTGTCATTCCACTTTTCAGCAATCTACAGTTTAGGGACTGCTAAAACCATCAGTGTAGAGACTTAATAACCTGCAGTGGACATTTCTTCCATTAATTTGTTTTAAAAATTACTTTCTGAGCCTACTTACAGTCTGGCCTCTGCAACATCATGTGGCGATGTGTTACTTATCTTAATTATAATTTGTATGGAAATTTCACTGTGTACCCTCAGTTCTTTCACCATGAGAAACTATAAGAAGTCTCAGAAAAGTGTTTTGCTAGCCATCTTTTTAGTATCTTTTTTTTTTCCAAACTGAAGTGTATTAACTTAGTTTTTCTGAGTACACAAGCTGCTGTACATCTCTGGTCACCCCTGTAGCCTTTATCTACCCATATTTTAGCTCTGGGCTATTTTGCAGATGAGATAAGAAAAGCTAGAAGCACTGAGGCTGTAGGTAAACAACATTTCCTCTGTGAGCTAACAATAGAAGGAATTATTCTTGTTTCTTTTCTTAATATATTTTACATTTTATTTCCTTGGTGGATTGACACTGAGAATTGAGCAGGTATTTTCAATCCTCCTATAAAGACTTCATATTCTGTGACCTGCATAGTAATTGTCGTTTTAAAATACATCATGGTGTACATGTAGTTCTTTTACTCCATGTGTTTTTCTTCGCATACAAAAATTTCAAGTCTGCCATTTTTGCCATTTTTCTTTTTTTCTTTTCCCTGACTATACAGTGCTATGGGAACATTTTGCAACACTTCTCAAAACTTTTTCTCACTGTCCTAATTATTTTTGTGTTGCCTACAAACATTGTGGCCTCTGTAGTCAGTATCTTTTTCAAATATATAATTTGTTCATTGTACCACAGGTCCTAACACAAATCTCCACAGGGCTTCTCTGGTATTCTCCAGCACTGAGAATGTCAGTTGTTTGTTCTTCACCACACTGACATGGTCATCATGGTCACAAGCTGGCTGGTGTGATACAAGTCTTATAACTACTTTTTAAGGTTTATTTTGTTCAGTGGATAAATAATTAAAAAAATAATATATCCTTGAAGAAAATACTTTAAATGATAGTATAAAATTCCAAGAAACAAATGACCACAATTAATTTTTAATATATCCTGAATTAGTCTGTGTAGTTGAAGATAAAGATCAGATTTGTTCAGTCATAAAGTAAGTCTGAATTCAGTTTTAAAATATATCTGCTTTGTTTTGAAACTATTCCTGACAAGCATGAAATATATTTTATTGTTCTGTTTAACTAGACAGAAATCATTACGTGAATCTATAGCATGTAATTTTGTGCAGGAAGCTGAGTTATATTTTGAGATTAATGAGGGAGAAAAGAAGCTGACAGTTTTAGGTCCTAATGTCTGGGGTTTATAAGATATTATGACATGCTTAATTTGGAGAATCACTTTTTTATTTATGTGTGTATGCACGCACATTTTATCTCTTTGAAAGGACAAATATTCCTTTCCCATATCCAACAGATGTTTATTATACCTGTTCTTGCAGCTTCAGACAAATGACACTCCGTCATATCCCTACAGAGCCTGGTCTGGGACTGATGTATCAATCCTTTTGAAAATCCGTTTTATAAATCCAACCTAATACTGATCTTGTGCAAGTAAGCCAATCAGCTATCTTATCTCTAAAAGACTTTAATGTAAGTGATCAATACTGTCTTTATAAAACTCTTCCCAAAAAGAAAGGTCTTTTTGTTCTTGTTTCAAGATTTTTTAATTTAAAAATATCCATTTTGTTATTCTCCTTACATTGAATTTTGCAGTATTCCACCCCTTTCTAAAAACAAACACAGTTCAAATGCAGCTGAAGGTTTTCCATTTTTTGGAAATTACTTTCACATAGATTATTTCACAGGTCTTACTTCTGTTTCCATTCATACATCTGCATATCAGCAGAACACCATTTTGACCATGAGCATGACACTGTACCTGACCAGGGCTGCTAAATGCTCTCTTCACTCTATGCTATCAATTGATATTTTCATGACAAAAATGAGAGGTGGCATAACACCACATGAAAGTAAAAATACTCATTTATCATCACAAACTGAGTGTAGATCAAGTGCTAATAATGGAAGAACTAAAAGAAACACACCAGCTGTGCTTTAAAAATTCTTCTCAGTCAGTTCTATACAGAGAAAGAAACCACAGAATTTAATTAACCTTTTCTGCACACCAGATTAATACTATTTATGTTATATAAGGTTTTTGTTTACTTCCCACAGTTTGCAGCCAATTAGAAACAAAATACATTCTTTTTAATCTTTCTTGGCAACACAAAACTTCTTTGTGTATCTTGATTTTGGGAGAGAAAACATCCTGCTGCTAAAGGATTTTTTTTTTTTAAATAAGTTTTTTAATTCGATTTCAGAAAATAATGTTGAATAAGACTTGTTACTGAATATGCTGAATCAGATAATTTTCTCAAATCCTTAATTTTATTTGTCGGTACATGTGTTCACCTGCTTTACATTTAAACTCCTTCTGCTTTTCTTACATTGTTTTAATAAGCTTAATTGTTGATACAAGTTGTTGTCTATTATTACAGTTTCTTTTAATGGCTTTGTCTGGCAAACATTGTTCATATATTCTAGACTGATAAAAGATATGTGTACTGATGGGAAACATTCATAACAGTTATTGTAGGCCATGAAAATAAGTTATGGTAGCAAGCAAGACAATTTATTATCTTAGCTAAACATTTTTGGATTATCATTAGTGCAGGGAGATTTATGACTTCCTGAACTGAAGTTTAGGATGGTTTTTGAAAGTCATTTCCACTCCTTTTCTTCCTTCTTATCTTCTAAGTTTTAGATGTTTGAGATAATGTGCAATATATTAGGTTTTACAAAATGAATGAATTTCCTTACCTCAGTGAGAGTTGGAAATACACACTAACTATAATTATGAAATGTCATTCATTAATCAGCTCAATGTTTGTGGATCCCATATTGACACTCTGCAATCTGTATTTTTCTGTATTTTATGATGAAATCACACCCGCAACGCTCAATCAGATGGTAATTCCAATTTAGGAGGAAGAGGTGTATTGATTAAAAATATTCATGGGAGAACTGGAGATGCTTTGAACAGTGACACAGCCTCTCATTTTACCAGATAAATGTGTGGTCCAATGCAGTAAAGAATCTCTCAGTGAAGACTGTACCATTGCCACTTTTCTGTTTCACTTTTGTTAGCAGACACTGTAATTCATGTATTATCAAATTTAATAAAAAAATAATTATTTAAAAATAAAACATGCAAACATTCTCATCATCTTCTATTCTATCATCAGACAAACTGGTAGAGAAAATGTGTACCAATAGAACTACAGATATTATTAGAGATACATAATTTTTCAGTTCTATTTCAAATCCTAAGACTGATTACTCTTTTCACCCAGGGCAGAATGACCACTGAAAAATTACTTTTTTTGCTATTCATATTTTATCTGTCAACAGAGTCTTGTTGTTACATATTTGTCCATTTCAAAGTATCCAACATATCTGTTAATAATATTACACTCAATTCTATTGCCCTTGAACCTGCTGGAGAAAAAAAAATCAAAATCCTGGACTGATATACTGGACAAGAGGACAGAGAGCAGAAGACTTTCTCCAAGTCTCTCAAAATATATCTCTACCGTATTCACAGACACCCTATGAATATACCTACACCTGCCCTTGTCTTTACTGCCTTGCTCCCAGCAAGCACTGAGGTCTGGCCAAAGAAGTTCTGTATAGCAGCCACTCTACGTCCTCCCATCTAGTTCTTTAAAGCCCACAATTTAAAGTAGTTCATTATAATTATGATCTAGGCTTGTATCACATACTTTAAAGATCTTCAGTTGTACTATTTTCCTTACATGGGAAATGTTTGGGTTAAAAAGAGTTATAAAAATGTTTTTTCTTTAGAGAAGATAATGGCTGCTTTGCATCTGTGAAGCATCTATAAGCACAGGTGTAATCATTAATTTTTTTTGTGTGTATGCACATGATATAGCTGAACATGATGTGAATTCTCTCCTGTACTGTGAAGGGCTTTTCACTTTTCCTGACTGTATTCATAGACTTCACAGACCTATGGCAATGATGAATTGATGTTTTACGTATTCTGGTATAATTCCTGTTATCACACACATACACATGTCTATCAATAATTATGCCCCCAAATTTGGCAGCCTGGCCATGAAGTTCATCACAAGAACTCCCACTATCACTTTCCTTAGCAAGAATGCAGCAGTTCTGCCATTGCTGTGAGCTGTCCAAGTGCAGGGAGAAGAGTAAAATTTGCCTGACAGGCCTGCTCTGTACATCACAGTGTACAGTTCTGAAGAGTGTAGAACAGCCTCTGCTGAGGATTTTACTTCTTGCCCTGCACTTATGCCCCAGTTCTTGTCCCCAAGTTATCTAGTCATTGCAACCAAGAAGCCAGATTAAGCTGTCCTGTTAGATTCAGCATGAAGCTGAATTCCTCAGATTATGCAGGTTTTTCCATAAATGAACCTCGACAACACCGCTGAATATAACTTGTAAAAGGAAAAGTCTGAAACATTGGACACATCCTACACACTCTTCAGACTGTCACTGAGACTTTTGGTTGCATGGGAAGTGCCTTTAAAATAAGTTACTGTCTGCAACTGCTTGTCTTCCTTGTCACGGCTGGATGTCTCACTTCATGGGCTAGAGAAAGCTGAAAGAAAGGTAGAGCAAAGAGGTATAAAAAGAAGTATTTGTTGCAGAGAAAAAGAGTACAGCTTATTCCAGCTCTATCAAAAGTTTCTGGAAATCAAAGGAAAAATCTATTGCCTTGAGCTGAGTATACATCACTGGGTTTTATGTCCTCTGTGTTATTTCCTGCCCAGTTGTGTCTAATTAATGACAAAAGAAAGTGTTTTATGATTATGATGATGCAAAGGTTCTCCAGTTTGCTCAGACTAGTAATAAAGCTGTGTATGCTGAGAATGGAGAAAATGGATCAAATGACAAATGATCTCATTCAACATTACCTGAATTTGAACAATTTTGAATTAAACATTGGCAGTTAATGTATTTTAGAAAAGGAATACCTATTGTGCACAATCTGCAGTATTTACTGTTATTGGATCTGATCCTGACTACTGCCAGAGCAGTAAAAGGTACTCTGAGACGATATTAAATGAGGCAGCTGAGAAATTTTGTAGAGTTGGGGCACCATGGAATAGGTTAGGGAGGGAACAGAAGCAGAAAATATGGTCAGGGAATGAGTAGTACTGCTAGACTGCACTGAGAAGTTCTGCTCCAGACACCTCAGAGGCTGAGGTAATTAGCTCTTGGAGTGTGTAACAGTCAAGAGGGGACTAAAATTTGTGACTGAAACTCAAGGTCTGTGTCCAAAAACTTTTCTTACAATGTTCTTGGAAGTAACTTTAAAGCACAGTCAGCCTCCCTAGAGTACCTGCTCCAGGAAACTCAGGACTGATGCTTTCTTTTTTCTTGCTCAGCTCAGCTTCAGCTGCCTCCAGGGTGTACCATTACATGGACTGAACAACATTATCCTCACTGGCTGAGCCAGTGCCAGACATCCCTGAAGACCACAAGGCAGATCTCATACCACTGCTTTGGCACCGCTTCCCAGCACATCTGTGCTACCAGAAGAGGTGTGCTCCTTTTTTGAACAGGAACAAAATTACACAGATTGCAGTACAGCAATTTTTATTCCAGATGAACCTAGATAGATTAAAGGGAACTTCCCTGGAAATCCTGGGCCACATGGATCTGAGGACAGAGTCCTAACTCCAGTCTTCTGACAGTGAGATGGCTCTGCATTTTTTCCCCTTGCTCTAGCTGAAAACTTTGCTATAACTAATTAAATGAGTATGTTTAAACATACTTGAGAGAGACTATTTCAGCTAGATACTACCTTATTACTTGGTCTGCTTAAGATCAGAAAAAAATTTTTTAGTCTATAAAATTCTCACTCAAAAAAAATTCCACAGTATACTGAAATTTCCAGTGACTAGAAACTAAGATAATAATGGCATTCCTCTTTCAAAATAAATATAAGGAGCATCTTTATTTACCTATCAGGTGAATCAAGGGATTTGATCACATTACTCATCTTCCCAAGATATGGCATGAGGATGTGACAAATCATAAGAAATGACTGTTGCCTTGATTTTCACAGTTCTTCAATGTTTTTAATTCTGTAGATAGAGTTCTCATGCACTTTCTGTAAACATAAGCCATGTTATGCTAACCGACCTGGGATGTTTTCATTCTTTCTCCTAAGGCGGAGAAGTTTGATTAATTTCTCCTTTGACCTATGTGGTTGAGGGGTGGTAATTTCACCCTCTAATCCATGGGGTTTTCTAAAAATGTATAAAATAAAGAAGTGGGTCCTTCGGGCCCGACTCTTTGATCCTGATCCTGAAACTGGCCTGCGTGTCGTTCCTTCGTGTCCACGTGCAACACATGACGTCTGATAGCCTGTGAGGGAATACACCAGAGAAACAGTCTCTGTACTTTGGATTTCAGCTGAGATTGTGGTGTTTTAGAGTTAGCACAAGTACCACAGTTTTAGTTATTGGTTCTTCACTTACAACACTGGAGCCTGAAGCAAAATTAAAACCTTCATCATCCTCCATCATACAGCCATATATAATTCATAAAAATTCTCTTATCACAGAAAAAAGCTGAGTGTTTAAGTGTGTGGTAAATTATCATGTGTGTTTACAACATGCCGGGCAGTAATGAAGTAATCTTGCTTCATATGCTAGCACTCAGAAAAAAAAACCAGTCAGATCAGAAGTTCATTACCTGAGCCACTTCCGAGACTCATAGTCAGAAGTGTTTGACAGGATTTTAAAATTAACTCAGTAGGAATAGCAGAAACAAGGGCCAGAAGGAGAGAAATTAAGGTGTGAAAAACTGTTTAAAATATTGACTAATTCGAGTGCAGGTTGATTCAATGTTCCTCTTTATTAACTATTTAAATAAAGATATTTGGAGTGTTAGTAATTTTAGATGGCAACTTGCTGCTTTGAGTGTTCTGTGGTACCTAACATGCAATATTACTGCTGTGACTTTACATTGTTACAGCAATATTACCAGTGCCAGATCCAGCCATTTCAAAATAAAAGAATAAAACCAACCTTGCTCCCTGATATTCTTAAATTGATTAAAACATTGTTAGACTATAAAGTAAACACAAGAGTCCTTTTTACCTGCTTTACAAATCATATTTGTAAGCTTTTCTCCAAAATTCTGAGCTTTCACTCCTCCCTGAATATTAATTTATATAGCAATCTAAGAGAAACAGCTGAACAGCTTTTCTGATGATTAGCCCCACTGATATCACTGAGAAAGCTGAGCCTTAAGGCATGCCCTGCATTATATTAAGCACAGCTGTCAATCTACTAATGACCAAAATATTTATTTTTTTTTAATAAATGTTATCCAATATGTTGACTTATTTAAAATGATCTTACAGGAGACATTATCCAGGAGATCAGTGATCTCTTGGGGTGGATTGGACACCCAGATTCCTATGGTCCTTTCTGAACTTCACAGAACAGGAAATCTGGCATCAGGCACACCTCATCACTCCCATGGAATGGCAGCCACTGGGATGAAGAGCACTGTCTTGCTCCAGGCCATTGGGTAAATTTATTTGAGGAGGGCCAGCAGAACACCAGGCTCCAACTAAGCCTCCCAAACAGCTGTCTAGGCTGGAAGGCTGCTTTGGGTTACGGAAATCTCCAGAACTGCCTGTCCTGAATTGAAATCTTTTCCATCAGTGAGGAAGCGCCTCAATAGACTAAAAGACTAATTTACCAGGATTTCTCTGTGTCAGACCCGTATATCTCAGCTACTTCACAGAGCAAACAGAGGCTCCAGATGTTCAGTCAGGGCTCACTGCCCACCATGCACATGCAGCAATTCTGTGTCCAAACTGGGGGCTCAGCAAGTGCTCAAACCCTCCTGGGGAAGGAAATGTGAGCTGTTGCTCTGAGCCCAGCAGCCTGGAGGGCTCAGGCCAGCCTGAGCATACTGCAGGGTGCTGCAGGCAGTGATGCCAAGCTTAGCTTTTCCTAAGCACCAGGAGGATGCTTGGAAACCCCAGCTATGACCTGGAAGCAGCACAGATGGAGGACACACAGATAGCAAATCCATAAACACGCTGAGGTCCTTATTGCTGCTGTTTCACTACCAGTGTAGAGACAAGCTAAGTTTTCATCTTGTGGCTCATAATTTTTTATTTGTGACAAAATTAATCTCTGCCTCTCTCCTCTTAGAGATGGAGCTCTGTCCTTTTCAAGGCAGATTTCTCACTGAGTCAGGAGCCGGCTTCCCAGCATTCATGGCTGCTTGCCAGCCTTTGAACTACAGCCTGTGATCATGAAAAGTTTGAAACAGGCATTTAGATTCCCAGCTGAGGGTGAGATTGTAGATGAGGCTTATTAAGCCATTGCTAGCTATAATCATACCAAGTACTGATTAGATAGTTGATGTATTTTTGCCATATCAGACTATACCTCAGTTACCTCAGAAGAAACAAAGGGCAAAAACTTCAAATTCAGTACCTGTAGCCTCACGGCCTGAGTACCTATTGAGATGTTATCCATCCACAGCTTCTACTGTTGGCAGAAGGACTTAGAGTGCTTGATAACTTTAAATATCAGACTAAAATTATAAAGGTGCTTTTTAAAGGATTTGTATGACTGCCATTCCTATCAGATGACATATTAGGATTTTCAAAGAGGGGATGAGAAATATTCCCCTTTTTCTACTGCACATAAACTACTTTAGTTAATAATGGAAGTTGCTGCAAAGAAGAAAGCCTCCTAAGCTAACATCACTCGATTTATGATGCAGCGTTAGCCTCTTGCTCATGGCAAAGATTAGAGTTCAAATTTGACTGAACAATGTATTGTTTAAAACATTACTCTTGAAGTGTATGGCAGAACTTCTTTGCTCTCCTTTGCTGGAAATTGCACTTATCACCAGACAACTGCAAGTGAAATTTGCAAGGATGTGCAGCTCACTTGACATTTGATGATCCTTTGTTTGAAGCCAATCTGTGGTCCCAAGAAAAAAATCACTACATCAGACAAGTCTAGAGTTTCCATTTATAAATTCCTCCACAGGCAGTTTTCTTGTTAAATATTCAAGCACAGAGAGTTTATGTTTTATCGAGATATGACCATGAACAATTATATTTACAGGAAGGAAGCTGCAGTGACAGCTTTTCACTTATAATTTTTTTTTGCCTTGCCGGTACCCATACCTCTGTCTCCAATGGAAGCTGCACCAGATATTTTTCTTTTCCAGTCCTTGAAGCCACTATTCCCATTTAAGGATTTCAGTGATTTTCTGTATGAGAGGTGTTATGAGAACAACTGAATTCCTGCAACTATGAGATCTTTTGTTCTGTTGCAAAATGGTTTAGGATCCATTTGCAGGCTAAAATAATTTAGATTTTAGTAAGTCTGAGTATTAGCTAACATAGCTAATGCAGTGACATAGATGGTGTGTTACTACAAAGTACCTATGATGATAATCTTGCTCCTCATCTTTCTAGGTGTGAGAGCAGGAAAATTGTTCCTTTCATATCCACATCTGAGAGTGGAAGTCTCATCATTCTTTTCCTCTTTTGGTCTTTGAAGTTGTGCTGGTTGTCTGCCTTTAAGTCTTTCAGATGCCACAGAGGATGCAGAAATATACTTTGTTGGAGAAAGTCATAAATATCACAGCAACTTCATACAAAGATAATGGCACATTTTAGGCAAACCTGTGAAATCTTTTGAACAGGTGCACCACCATTAGAATAAAAATAAAGAGCAGAAGGTGGGTGTTTTATTAATAATACTGTTTTGTATGCTACCTTTGTAAAAATAATGGCATGCATAAGATACATTCCCATCCCCAGCAGGACATTAGGCAGTCCTGCTGTTCTCCTACAATGAGTTGACTTTCATAATCTCAAATACTCTCTAGCTATGCACTCACTGATTTTTTTATAGTAGTCAAGAACATTGCTTGTGTTGATTGACTTAATTCTTCCTTTAGTGATGACAAGATATCATATGGGTATAATCCGTTGTTTCAGGCCTGGCACATTAACTTTAGCACTTTGTGTGCCTCTAAAGCAAAGGTAGTATTCCTCTGACCACAGGCAACAATCTGTGACTAAACTTCAGAATAACTTTCAGCACTAGTAGAAAATAAATATAGACTCTAGTCTTTCAGTTTCCTCTATATATTCTTGCAGAATCACAGCTTCAGTGAAGGACACCCACCATCACCACTGCTGCCCAGGCTTATGCTCTTTCCTTCCCTTATGCTCTTTCCGTGGGAGGATGGATGTAACTGAACTGAAATACTCCCAAAGAGCTACATTTTGACATTTGTTCGGTACTTTGTTCACGAGTAGAAATCTTACAGATGTCAATAGAGAAGTTTAAATAACACGTTGCTTAACACGAACAAAAATAATAGTGCCGAGCTCATAAAGAACATGCTTTAGATACCTCATTATCATCAAAAGGACATAATATAAAGTATCTAAATGGCCACTTATAGGTTGGGTGCATGGAGAGGGGTATGGTGTAGATGGCACAGTTGGATACCACTACTCATTATATGTGTGAACTCCTTCTTTGGCAATCATTCCCATGAAACTTATTACTGACTGTCTTTTTTACACTTTGGATGTGAAAGACTGCACAAATGGAAAAAAGTCAATAACTTTCAGATACCTCAATTAGGAACGATCAAAATGGTCCGGGTATGCAGGGCTGGGAATGTGGAAAAGTCAAGCAAATGCAAAGCAGACAGCTTAATGTCACTGCAGGCATGTGTTTGGAAGGCTGAGGAATATGCAGAGTACACTAAATAGCGGCCTTGAGAAAGGAGAGAAAAATGTCCTGATTAATGTTGCTGCTGGGATTATAGCTTTTAGAGGTTGTGTTGAGCACTAAATTTGTAAAATCAGACCTAGCACAGGTTAGCTCTCTTGTATTTTTACAAACTTGGCATAATGAGAAAGTGAAAACATTAACAGGGATGATAAATCAATTATCACTGGTAGGTATGGCAATATACAGTGCTATATATGTTTAGTGTTGTCACAAAAGCTTAGCTCTGTTGCAGTTCTTATTAGATTGGGAGGTTTTTTTAAAAAAACAAACTTGCCTGCTAACTGCTAGAAGATGCTGGATTCTGAGGTGTGTTTTCCACACAGGCTGAGGAAGGTCTCAATAATTCCCAAAAGCATCAGGTGACCAAGAGCTCCACCAAGGCAGAAAGAAGTGCCTCTACCAGCACCTACACAAACACAAAATGCACCTACAGCTGATATGGACACAGTGGCTCCCTCCTGTCCCTCTTGTGTAGCTGCACTCCCACAGGCGTTGGCACCCAGCCCTGTGTGCTCCTCTGACACTTTGCCACTCCAGCGTCCCTTCCTGCACCCCCACAAAACACCCACGCTCTCTGCAGCGACAAAGAGGGCTTAGTGAGGACATCAAGCAGGGTCCTCAGTCAGACAAATATGTTGACTCACATACACTTGATTGGCCACTTTTATACCTTTTTCCTTCTCTCTCTTGCTCTTCCCTGATCCACGTTGATCCCTCCCTTTCACTGCCTTTTGTCCCTTCCCTAAACATCTCATTGCATATTTCCACAATATCCTTAAAGCATCATAAAATAAATTTTATGTAATCCCAAAATTCTCTTTCATCTGTGTAACACAAAAAGCCCTTCAAGTCCTTAGGCAGCCACTTTGCACAGCCACATGGAGAGGATTTCATTGATTGGCTTATCTTACCTGAGACTGATGGGACATTGGGTGAAGAACAGATGATGTACCAGTTCATCTTCCTCCTGCAGACTATTGCTGATTTTCTCCCACTTCTCTGATTTAAATATTATATACTCCAGAGACAACCTCTGCTCTTTTGTCATATATGCTCAATATATGAAGTTGTTTGCTCACCGTTAATTTAGTCAGAGCTAACTCTACCATCTGTATTTTACACATCTGCTTGGTAATTCTAATGTCAGCACCTACCTGCACTTACTGCAAAGTTATTTTCACTGAGAGTCTGCAAATAAAGTAAAGAAAAATACATGTGAACTTTTATCTTTAATTGTTGAACATTTCAGGAAATTAAGATATTAACATGAAAAAAAAGTTAAAAAAAACAGAAATAGTTTTGTTTAAAAGACCAGTCATTTAAACTCTTGAAAATAAATCAGGTAGCTTTTAACTTAGGAATTTAAAACAACAGGAAATTGAAGGTTTCTTTCCTTAGTCCTCATTTTAAACCACTAAGATGAGATGAGCAGTTCACTTACTTTAATACACTTAAATTTTTTAATATAATGAATCAATACACGTACAAAAGAGTAGCCTGGACTGGAGTCCTACTAACACAAAATTATTCAGCTTGCATTCTTCTGAAGACTGGAAAATGAAATAGTAGGGATATGGTAGGCAGCAAAATAAGACTGTCAAGAGAGTAAAGTAACAAGAAATATAACAAGGTGAGAGTAATGCCTTCTGTTAGCTGCCCCTGTCCCATGTGTTTGGCCTGGCTCTAAGCACAGGCTGGGGACCTGGCCAAACCCTTAAGCCCCTGCTAGTACCCCCCAGTTCATACTCATCAGCTGTGTACCTGAGCTGGCACACAGGGACTGAGAGCCAGTGGGCTATCAGCCGTCACCTCCTAGCCAAAAACAGTAGGCACCTGCCCAAGTCCTCCTTCCTTAGGCTCACCTGCACAAAGCCAAAGGGGTTGGTTCACTCCAAACCGGGGATGGAGGTGAAATCACACAGCCCAGAAACTGTTTAATTTGCTTAACATGTCCCCTCTCAGCTCAGTGGAACTTTCTTCCATCTCTGCAGATAAGTACTGAGGGGCACACGGGCTTGCCCAGGAAGCCACTGCATCTCTGAGCCACAGCTGTTGATGCAGATTTCAAGTCCGGAGCTGAGGAAATGGGCCCCAGGTTTAGGAATTTGCAGTGTACTCAGCAAGTCCATGTGAAGGTGATTTAAAAATTTTCTCCTTGTTACAGCTTCCTGGGGGACACCAGCTTGGCAGCTGTAAATGTAAACATAGTCTTGGTTACATTGATAAAGGTAATGAATAGAAATGAAAATAAAATCACTGTGGAAAAAATGTATACCACGTATCCATCTGCAACTGTAATTTTGAAGATTGTTTACCTACTATACATGTTCAATCTTTCTTTTAGTATTTTCAAACTCACTGGAAAACCTGGGAAGGAAAAATACATATCCTTGAGTAAAAAAAAGTATTGATCTCGTATGTTCCAATACTACATAAGGAGCAGGTGAAATTGAAGTGATGATTTGAGCTCTGCAAATATAAAGTAGTTAGTTAGGTTCATTCATGTGTGAACTTAGTGAAGTTTTGAATTCATATAAGCCTTTGGAAAACTCATAAATCATTTGAAGTCCCATTTTCATCGGAGTCAATTTCACAGTGTTATTCCTGAACTCATAAACATAAGAAACTTAAACTGAATTTATATACTAACGTGTACACAGAACATTTTGAAAGCTGGTGCAACACTATCTAGCAACACTATCTAGTTCTCTGTAGCAAAAGGACTGTAGTATAGAAATTGAGAGCATAATGCCATGATTTTTTTGGTTGCTGTAATGATCATTATTGCACAATTGGTAATGAATACAGTGAATGGAAAGTTCTAATTAAGTGCTGTCTGTTAAAATTTGTCCTGTTAAAATTTCTATGTCTGGTCAGTTATTCAGTGAGGGTAAATTTTGTAATGTAACTGGAAAGATATTAAGTATCCTGAACTTCCCTTGAAGAATCTCAACATTTTTCAGGGTTGGCTTTTCCATTTTTGAAAGACATTGTGCATTAAAAGGAAACAGCATATTTTAAAGTCAAAGGAAATATACCAGACAAAGAAAGCCATCTTACAAGTCAGTAATACAGTAATATTTGATTTACAGATTAAAAACTGCATTTTGCAATGAAAAACGCTTTTCAAGAAATCCTCTTAGAAAGTGATGTGTGAATTTTATGATGCATGGAAATGGCATCAGCCACGCAACATGCACCTGATTTGTCATCACCAGGTGACCACAAATACCTGATGCCCTGTGATCACCTATTGCTTTATTTTAACACCGGGCATGGCTATGAAAGAAAGGTGTGAGACTGAAGAGGAGCAAATCTTCATGGATATGAAGCATGTTCACCTATAAATTCTCTAGAATAAATTCTCTGGAATCGTTAATACCTTTACCTGCTCCCTCATCTGGAAATAAAATAATAATAATAATAAAAAAACAAGAAAAATACTTTTTTCCCTTCTGGTACATTTTAAGTAATTAATGTCTTCTGCTCACGAAGCATTTGAATACGTAAAATCCCGAAATATTGAATGAGATAAGTGTATGGATTCATATTTACCAGAACAGAACTGAATTCAGTAGTCAAATACACTGTGTTTATTAGAAAATTTTCTCCAATACAGTTGAGAAACGCTGTTGGCCATCTACCAGTGTTACTATTTTACCTTACAAGTTGCTAACATATAGCACAAAAGGCACATACTTCTTTTCAAAGAGACTGATACTTGTTTTATTCAGAATAGTTTTCAGATTTAAGCAATTTTTTTTTAAATCTCTATGAAATAAAACTTGTCTTCAGCATGTACACTACAATATCTTGGTTTTATCTTGCCTGTTAAAAGTAGGTCTTTATTAGTTAGGCTTTTACAATTTTGCTGAAGCTTATGTTATATGATTCTGACTGGAGAGCAGCACAATTTTCCTCAACATCATGCCAAGTGTGATATCCAACAGCCACAAGAGAATATTAATAGTTCAACAGACACAGTCTTTTCATACAAAGACTATAGAGCAAATTGGTCATTTAAGCCTGTAGCTTCATAGACACACCAATAAACAGAAAGTGATGTTTTGCTGTGTTCCATACAATTTTAATCATTTAAGACAAGTAGTTAATTAATGAGTCACAAGTTCAGCCAGGTTTGACACTCTGGAAAAGAACTAATAATTGCGCCGTATAATGAATAAACCAAACACTAAGAGGCAGAGAAAACAACTCCCATGGCAAAATTACAGAAGGCAATGTAAAAGTATGCATGTGACAGGCCTTTAATATTTTAATGTAAAGTAATACAAGAATGAAAAATATCTAAGAATGCTGCTGAAGAGGTCTCTGGAGCAGGACAGAGTGTATTTTACTGCCCTTATTTTTCTAGTAGGGTCTAGGGAAACAACATGGGGAAAATTATGTCCAACAGTAAAAACGGAGACTATAAAAGGCTCTGGGAAACATGACTTCTATTGCTGCAAAAAACTTTTAAATTTTTTAGCCTGTGAGTTGTGGTCCTTACCCAAGTACAACTTAACAAATGTCTGTGATCTTTCCAAAAAGGGAAAAGATTTGCATGCAGTAAAGTAACTACAGGAGGCAGAGACAATACACCTGTGCAATTCCCTCCTGAGTAAAGAAAAGAAGGAGAAAGCAAAAGAAGTACATATGGATAACTGTGCCCAAGAGGGGCCAGGAGACCTGCAGAGATAACTAATGGAAAGAGCATGTGGACCTTACGGTCGCTAGGGGACCAGCACTGCAGAAGAAGCCACATCCAGTCTCGCAAGAGCAGTTACACTTGTGGCAACTGGGGAGCCATACAAGTGTGGAGCTCCCCAGAGAGCAGCAGCAAGGAGAGCAAACGATGTGTCCTTGTCCTTCTGCCCAGCCTGCTTCCTTTCAGCATTACTTGAGACAGACTTCGTTGGTATGTCTCACGTAGAAAAACACATCTGATTCATCACGGAATGTGCAGTCCCCTGCTGTACCTGTGAGTCTCTTAAAAACAGCTTTATCACAATCAGCTTGATAAATAAGATATATTTGAAAATTTAGAAAAACTGCAAAAGCATGATTCTTCCAGTCCTTGAAGGACCTCCCTGTCTTACACTGGCAACAAAGAACCTTTGGTGCTTCTTACAGGAGAACAAGTTTAAGATGGAAAAAAGGTGGATTGTTGCCCGTATCTGCATCCTTAATGTGCAGGTCATGCAGTTTATGTCAAGTCCTGTTCTTTGACACCAGTGGGATGCTTTGATGAAAATTACTTTCTATTTATGTTTGATACATGTTAAGAGTTAAATAAGTGTCATGGGATGACCTTAATTGGACTTAGACTCCACGGAGATTTCATGGGTAATGGATGTGAAAGCATTTATTATCAAAAGTATATATTAACCTACTCAAGAGATACACATTTATTTCATTGTAAAATAAATTTTAACTATAACACAGTTGCTACACTGCAATGAATTACATTTTCTACATAGAGGATGGTAAGATTAGTTTTCCTATAACTGGTATCACAGTGGGATTCTGCTTTAAATGTTTACCCATGATGAAAAGATTTCTAATAAGACTAAAGATTTTCATGTTCATTGTTAACCCTGCAAAGACTTTTGTTTCTTTTCAAGAAATAAAAGATGAAACATTCTCTGGTCATTCTTTAACACTGGAGGATTTTTTTTCCCATGCTTCAGAATTATTTGTTTGGGGCGTTTTTCAAATTTTCTTTTACTTACATTTGCAAGACATTTGTTCTCAACAGTGAAAGACATACGATAGCCCAACTTTTGGTTAACTATTTTATGTCATTATGCCTGACAATCTCAAACTGTGTGCACATTGTGAGGCTTCTGTTCTAGAAACACACAAGCCATGAAAGGCAGAAGGATACACTCACAGAGAAGGTATTAAACTGGAAGGGAGAGTCCCTGAAATAAGAACATTCTGCCTCTGCAAGTCGGTATGCTTTGCCCCTGTGCTCAGTTGAGAAATGGGCACCCACCTTTTCCAGGTACCTCTAAAGCTTTGTTTTGAAACATAACCAGAACTAAAGCCTAAGAATTCAGATCTTGTTCTAAGAGGGATTTATTAAACAGAACTGAAGCTTTCAGTCTACCGATGAATTGCCGTTTTTCATCACACTCTCTCTGCCTCTTAAATCTACTAAGCAGAGTTGCTAAAGTCCCTGTCTCTTATAATTTGGTTCAGCAGGAAGACTTGCTTTCTAAGGTGCTGGATGAGTGATTCATCATCCATGTTGCCGCAAAGGTGAAGTTAAGTATATCAAAATAAGTGATGCACCAGTGCAGCCTAATAGTGGTGCACCAGGGAAGACTTGATCCTTCTCTTTGAAAATATTCTGTGCCAGAGCTCTGATGATCTAGTAATCTGCTGAATCTTCTGCTTTCTTTCTTTCTTTTTCTAGTCAATAAAGATAAAGCTATCTTTGGAATGGCAGTGAATCTCATTTATAATGAGGTAAGAAAGAACAAAAATATAGAGTATTTCAAGGATGAGAATGAAATTTAGAAATCTAAGATTTCATTCTTACCCTCTTTTTTTTTCTGTAATCCTGGTATATAAATCTAAATCTAAATCTTATTGGTATCTTTGTTTATTCCTTTGTAGATTTGGTTTAATCCTTTGTAGATCCTGAAGATGCTTTTCATTCAATTAATTCTCATGTGTCTGACATTTATAGAAATAGTTCCAACAGCTAGCGGCAGTCCCTTCAAAGTTGTGTTTGTGTCATTAAATGTTTGTTGTTCTCTTCTTTTGTAAAATATAAAGATACCCTACCCAGTCCTTCACCAAGACAATCTCATACAACTTAATGAATCTGACAATTAGATCTTAAGTGTCATGACTATACCATGACATAGTGACTGTTTTTAGTGGTACTTTGCAAGCTGGGGAACAACAGTATTCCAAACAGCTAAAGACATGTATCATTCCTGAAAAATAGTACATTTTCATAATGGTTACTCTTTTTCAAAGAAACAGCAAGTTAGAATACAATGTAATTTATTAGGAATAGGTTCTGTATTAGCTTCATAGCTAATTCTCTAAATTACTTTCTTTTCTCTGAAAAGAATTCTGAGATATTTTTTGATGAAAACGTAAGCCATCTGCTATCCCACATCATTTAATGGATAATATCATTAGGTATGTCAAAACCTTTATGTTTGATGAAGTCAACAACTATTTCCACTTTGCCCATTTGTCCTTTTCTTAGTCTCCCATTTGGTATTTTGATATCTACACAGTCTCATATGTCATTTTCCCAACAGCTTTACAAGATTCTTCATGAAAATCAAATTAATGCAAAGTCATGTGTCTTTACAAAATAAAAGTTCTTTTATAAAAACCGTATAATTTAATGTTAAACAAGTCTGTGGTATTTCTAAAAATTAACATTTAAGAACTGTTTAACCATTACATTTAAGTTTTAATTCTATATGCATTGTCTGCAGCGTGTGTCTAAGTTTCCAACAGTCGATGAACCTAATTTTTTATTCTTTATTGATTAACAAAAGATGGAGCAGTATTCCAAAGTCAATATTTCCCTCACGTGTTTCTTTTTTTGCAACAGATTTTCTTCTAAATGTTACCGGTCTTCAACATTGAGGGATATCTCTATATATTTGTAATTCTTTCCCATTGTTAGTTCCATTCTCTATACTTTATCAAATATAAACCTTCTCTCTTTTCTTGATTAAAAAGCCAGGGTTATTATTTTACAAGGCATGCCAGATGTTACTGTAAAGGTTGTTTTGATATTTTTAACAGGAGAGAGGTATGTTTTTCCTTCTGCTCTGGATTACTATGCAAAGAATCAACATGCTGAAATATCACACTTCTGAGGTTAAAAGCATGCCATAAAAAAGAAATGCTGTGGAATACTGAGCATCATATGCACTGGCAATACCAAAAACAAACAAACAAATATATAAATAAGTAAATTAAATAAACCCTGGGCCTCCCAAAAGGATCTCTTAGAGATTGAATCTATCAGAAAATGTCACATTTTTATTCAATACTACAAGAGGCTTAGGGAATGTCTACCTCTCATTATTCTCTGCCTCCAGTTTCCTTTTTGATTTTCTTTTACTTGGGTTTCAACTGCAAAATCTCTTTCATTTCTGTTACCAAAAAGAGTGGATATAATTTGCTCAGCTGCTTTTCTGTTTGCTCAGAATACAGGACTGTAAGCCATATCCTTTGCCTTCTTCCAGCCCTTCTTCTCTTACTCGTATCCAGCTCTTCATCACTCTCACAGTGACTCTTGCTGGCCCTGTTGACTACTGCTTTGGCTTCTTTGCACAACAGCTCCTTGACTCCACACCTCACACTGACTCTTTCATCTCACCTTGCATTTCTCTCCTCTACATTCTACTTTGTTCAAATCTCAAAAGTAGAAAGTAATGTAATTTTCTCTTTTGTTCTTCGCATGTGCTTTTTTTCAAGTTACATTTGATGGTTACAGCCTCTTTCTCACCTCACTGACATTTATTTGATTTTCACTTCCTATAATGCTTGCTGCTTTTTCAATCTTCAGCCCCGAGAAAACGGAACAGCCTTATTATTGTTGAGCTATATTTACATGTAACTAAACATGGGACTATACTAATTTATATTGCATTTTGAATTTAAGCCTAGATTAGCATCTGTATTTGCTTTGTGTCCATTGTATCCAGATATAAATCCATTGAAGGTGCAGTTTTTAGGTAAATCTCTTTGCAAGTGGAATAGAAACTTTGGACATGCAGCAAAGACCTGGATTTGTACCTCACTGAAGGTAGACTTATTTGAGCCATGCAGTCAGTAACTGTGCTAGGTGTCTTTTCAGGGATCTTGTGAAACCTTGGTAGAGACCATTGGGATGCTTTCTAGAGAATTTTAAAATTACAGGTGATATTTAATTTGTCAGTCTTGAATATAAAGCAAATTTCTGACACCACAAAGAACTGTTGAGTTGTTCTGTAGTACTTCTGTATACAACAGCCAGGAGAGGTTAGAGAATTCCTGCCAGGTTTCATCCAGGTATGCCTCCTCCATAAAACCAGGGGGAAAACTAAAAGCCCATGACCAGGGCACAGTGGTATGTCCACAGCCTACAGTGCTTTTCATTTCAGGGACTTTTTGCACGGGACATAATAACTTCATATTTAGCAGACCTCAGTGAACTTTTCTTCCCTGAATGTGCTCTGTTGTTTTTGAGCCTGTGTACATTTACTACAGAAAATATCCCATGGAAGTTTCATAGCTAGGCATCACACTGTGTGAGAAAATACATTCTTGCTTTGCTTTAAGCTGCCTCTTGCTGCTTATTTGATGGCCATGAAATCGTGTATTGGAAGAGACAGTGAGTGGGTCCCTACTCATCTTCTCAATGTCTGTAAGAATTCTGTGAAGCTCTGCTGCATTCCCCTCCAGTTGCTTTTTTTCAACCTGAAGTGTTCTGGTCTTAATAAATCGAGTGGCTTCTTACACAAAGTCATTCCATACTTTTAGACATACCTATTTCTTTTTCTGTACTTTCCCAGCTCTGCTGTGGAAACAAAACAACATTCAAGATAAAGGGCATCCTGGATTTATACCGAGATGTAATTTTTTTGTTGTTCTTTTAGTTTTCCAATAGTTACTAAAATTCCGTTCTCTTTTTTTAAGGGACTACCTAGGACTGAAATTATGTTGTCATAGCTCTGTTACATCTCAAGATCTTATTTCTTAAATATGCTTTTTTTTTTCTCTGAGGTTTATTACATCCCTTTTCATGAAATTTCACCTATGATTTTATCATCTCTTTGTTATTTGTACTCATTTTTTCCAGTCTAAAAGTGCCAGTGTAATTAGAAAACCTTTTCAGCTCACTTTCGAAAACTCCATGCAATATTCATATTGACTAAACCCCGGGTTTGATTTTGGATTTGGTCAGGGGAAACATGCCTTTAAAATATGTAACTCCAAAAACTTGGAAGTAGCTAATAAGTCTGCACATATTATCCTCCTAAAACAGCACTGAATTGTAATGTGAAATAAAATCATGCACACAGCTTAATATTTGTGAATTTGTTTAAACAAATCAAGGTTCGGTTTTTCTTCTTGATGCGTGTTCAAGGAAATGTCATGAAAAGAAAAAAATCATGG
Source organism: Oriolus oriolus (assembly GCA_013400235.1). Lineage (NCBI taxonomy): Eukaryota > Metazoa > Chordata > Aves > Passeriformes > Corvidae > Oriolus > Oriolus oriolus. The sequence continues at coordinate 51,180 of VXBT01008400.1, read as the reverse complement.
TCCATCAGCATCTATGAGTAATAAAGTGTTCTGTACTAGTGAAAAAGCTCAGTGAGTAATGAGAGTTTAAAATCTATTTTTCAGAATAACTCCAGCTCGCCAGAAAGAAATAGCAAGAGTACATTTAGGCACTTATCCCCTTGGGATGAAAACATTTTATGTCATAAGCTTTTATAGATTTAGAGCTAGATAATCATTATTATATGATCTGTCAATGAAGAACACAGAAGGTGACCAAGATCTAAGGGTAAGTGTAATTACTACCTAGTTGTTTTCACACAGCTATGTGGCTTGTGGTGATGGGAATGACTGGACTGGTGGCACTCACAAGTAAGTCAAGTCCCTTCTGAATTAGAGCAGACCTTGCACTCTCCAGAAGTGAGAGAGATGCTTTTGCAAGCATCAGTGAAGAATAGAGCTTGCCACAGCTTTTACATAACTTTTCTTATCTACCTCTGCTGTATAAGATGTCATGAATGCTATCTGTAAACACAGTTTTAGAACAGCTTTTTCAAGTAAAACTCCTAACTTTTTTTATTTGCAGTCAATTTGAATATAGCTGCTAAATATGGCTGATAAACACCAAAAATGTGCAATATTTCTCTTGCTTATTACCTAAGTCACTCGGTAATGGTTTTGTACCATTATCATTCCATTCAAAGTTAATTCTTTGCCTACTTTAGACAACTGTTAAGAATGTTCAGAAACAGGAATGATTTGAATTTTGGAAGGACATTCTTTTTTTGACTGATGATGAGATACTAGAGGAGATATCAGTCTGTACAGTTTGACAGAGGGCAGAAAAGAGTGACTATTTGCCCAAGTCCCATACTGCATGGCACAAGAAGACAGACTGTAGCTAAACCGTAATTTTCTCTTAAAGATTGGATGAGGGGGTTCAGTTTTCCTTATTTATGAAAGAATTTTAAAATTACAGGTGATATTTTTTTGACATTCTTAAAGTCAGTGCAAGACTGAAGCATTTCTCCACAAGGTAATTATTCCTATATTATGTCAATAAAATGATCTGAGATCCTCTCCATTCCTATTATTGGTTTAATTGATTAGCAAAATGTATATTACATGCTTGAGTCCTTTTAATTTTATTGTTTTTAAAGATTTTAAAATTAGGAGCATCTGAACTTATAGGTACTGGTGTTTATGAAAAATAGGTACCTTTTATAATAAAGTATAATAAATAATTGATTGCAAATTATCTGATCATTTGTCTCTAAAAATATGTCCTAAACAAAGGAAAACAATTCCAATACATTTAATTCTGTGAAATGTCCTAATTTTGATATCAGAAAGCTAGATTACATTAACCTAATTCACTCATTCTGAAAACTGTTTAATTCTGTAAGTCTGCTGAGCATTTCTGATGAGCTGATATTTGACAGAAGACTGAGCGTAGTCAAATTTCAGGAGAAATATTGTTCTTTAAGATACATGGTAGAGTGTTTATTATTAAGGAATTCTGTATCAGAAAAGTAATAAATTTCTTGGAATTCTCATTCTATACCATCTTAATAGAAAAAACGAAACCCAAGCTTATGTAGATTCTTTCCTTATTTGCATTTAAATGCAGCAGTAGAAAAGTATTTTCTTGAGTAAATAAGCTTGGAAGAATTTAAAAACCTCATAAATATTGATTCTGTTAAGGTAAAGCTCCAAGTAAATTCCAGTTGTAACTGTAGACTGGTTTATGAATTGGTTTAAGGAAAAGAAGTATCAGATTTATTTAAATCATTATTATCATTGAACTCTTTTGCTGTTTACTACAGCTGGAAGCAGTAGAAATGTTGAACTCAGAGAAAAACACAATCAACATCAAGAAAAATAGCATGCAGTTCTCTAAAATGCTCCTTTAAAAAAAATTATTCCTTACTTTTTTTCAGTCATCTTTACACCTAAACAAAGAATAAGAAGGAGAAGAATATGCTGCCTCTCTAAAAAGTGTGTGTATTTGAGTTCATTCCTTCATTAATCTCTGGAGAAATCTGTTCAAATTCCTTTGTTTAAGTTGTTTTGTTTAGAAGCCCTGTTCTTTCCCATCACCTATGATGTACAGGCTTTTAGTCAGAGCTTTTAGGCTTAATGATATTGATTTCACCACCTTGATGGAGCTTGCCCAAGTGATATGTTCTCCACCCTGTTACAAACACATCATTTTGGAGAAGCAATCATAGTTAAATTTTAATAAAGGATAGCCTGAGACAGAAAGAACTGAGCTTAAATTTGAAGCATTTTCTTCATGCTGAGCTGCCTAAAGCTGCTATCTCCTTTAATTTTTCACCAAAGACTCATGAATATCTTTTATCTCATACACACATGCACACTAGACTATTTCCTCAGATGGATATTATTTCTTCTGTACATAGTCAAATTGATTTTTCAGTATTTTATTGCATAACAGAAATTTACTCTGAGATCATGGTGGATGAAGTCAGGTTTAGTACGGTCCAACAGAACTAAATAAAAAAAAAGAATCTGCTTTTATTTCAAGAGCTACGTTTTCAGAGAGATACTGAGCCTTGAATGTACGGTTATGAAGCTGGTTTGTGGGCTTAGAAAACTGGTTAAATAACACATATGAGTATGTTACTGGATCAAATCTTTTTACCCCTGATGCTTTCATGCATCTTGTCTCTAACAATGGCCAGATATGAAAATCCAGGAAAGGGGTTCAAGAAACAGTGCCTGTACAAGCTGATCTCTTCTCTAATACACCCCTGCAGAAGTTTAAGGACTCCCTGTGCTGCTGCATCTGCTCTGTTTTTGTGTTTAATGTTCCCTGATGGGTGAATCTTCCAGCAGTTTCCTGAATTTTAACACACAACGTCCTGAAGTGGGGAATTTCAAAGTTTAATGTAAATTGTGAGAACAGCTTGTGTCACTTTTCAGTCTGGAGCTTGCTAATTTCACTGGGTACCACCAGGCAGTTGTCTCGTAAGAAAGGGATGATTCATATGCCCATTCTCTGTCCCTTCTGTTGGCCCCTTCCCAAGCTGAGCAGCTCTAGAGTGCTTAGCTTCATCCTAAAGGGGAGACAGGAAGATGTATAATATATTTTATCACATTTCAGTAGACTTATGCTGCTGCAGCTGGACTGATAATAAACTTCAGGGCTGCTTAACTAAAGCTGGCACAACTTCACTCCAAAGTCAAACCAGAGACTGCAATGAAAAACTTCTCCAGCAAAACAGCTTCCCATACGTCACGATCATCTGCTACAATGGCGTTCTTGATATTACTCTCCAAAGAATTTCTTATTTCTAAAAGTAATCATTCATTCACGGCAGTTCAAACCTCATTTTTTCTAGCTGTATTAAGCCTGAAAAATTAGCTCCTACAAAATGAACTTGAAACAAAACCCATTCTGCTTCCTAGAACCCACTCCATACATAAGAGTCATATGATTAGTTCCTGATTTAAACCTTCATTCCAATCAAAAGCTTGAGGCCAAAATTGCACCTTCAAGGTAACTGTGCCAGGAATTCCAATGGCGTGTTGGAATAGTTGGTGTGTGTTTCAGTTTGCAGGAATTGATAAAATCTAGTCTTTTTATGTGTTGGTGCTGAATAGGAGACTTCATTCTCTGTAGTAGAAACATTGAACTGAATCTAAATATTCTTAATTCATATAAACAGACCACTCTTTGCAGTTTCTGTGTACTAATTTTAATTAATAGAAATCTATAATGTTTATTTTGAAAGAGCATTTTAATGTAATATTTAAAAGCCTAGATTTTTTACACCTGACACCAGAAAGCAGTCAGACCCATGAAATTTTAAAATCATACAGTAAATATATTAATTTCTCTTCTTCTTGTGTCTCTGGAAACTATTTTGATTTGTTATTTATTTATTTTTAAAATATGCTTTTGAACTGATGGTGAATCCTACAAGAGAGCAAAATGCTCCCTGGGTTAAACTGAAGAGAATACCTGTGAGGGGTATGCTGGGCAAACAGTCAGCTGAATGCTCTTCACAGAGATACAAAATCCCTCCTTTATTACTGTATTTGGGTAATGTTTTGCAGATACAGCAAGCTGCCTGCAGAAGGAAGGGTCTCTCCCGTGTTGCGTGGGCTCCAAGGAAAATACAGACTTGGTGACCTTCAGAAAGACACTGTGAGCTGTAAAACTAACTGCTTAAAACAATGGAAAGTCTGAAGGAGTAACAAGTTGTATGAAAGAGATCATAACTTTCTGAAGAGCAGAATCCTGTTCAGCAGCTGAAAAGTATTTGAAGCCTGACGGGAGGAGGTGAATTATCTTCATGGGTTCCTGCTGCTCAAGGGTACATCTTACAAGGTGCTGCATATCACAGGTCCTTAACTCACATTTTACTACTTCTCTGTTGAACGCTAGTAAGCTGGACTTAGCTAAAGCATAACTTGGATAAAACACATTTTCAAGGAAGATGTTCCAGTAAAGCATTGAAACTTGTTTTGTCCCACTGGTCAGACACTGAAGTTGCAGCAGTGGTGGGCAGGGTGGGCTGCACAGCCCTTCAGCTGCAGCTGGGTCTTTACTGCAGGAGCAGATGCTGTGCCTCGGGGTGCTAGCACAGAGGAGGGAATGACTTCCAAGTTTGTGAAGTAAATATACTCTTTCCACTCACCAATTATCGCTGCTTTTCAGGCTTGAGGGTAACCATCCAGACTGCAGGTGCTATCAGTTAAATGGGAAAATAATTCCTGATCTGCAATACACTTCTTGTTTAGATTTAAGAAATGTTTCCCCCATTAGCCTGTCAGAATAAAATAAATTTAAAAATGTGTCTGGAAATGCCTTCCTTTGTTCCCAGACACTGAGGATTCGCTGTTCCTAAGGGCACTGAGCACATCTCAGCAGCACTGCATGAATGGTGCCCCACCAGGTTGTTAACATAAATGAGACTGCTTGCACGAGGCCACCCCCGGAGAAAAATATTTTGAATAAATAAATGTGTTCTGAGGCAAAACTTTCATATTCTTTGTCATCTGTTATCTATCCTGCCCCGGATGGTGAGACAAGCAGCAGTTTTTGTCATTTAATGATACATTTATAAAGCACACTCAATTTGTAAAGTTAGAATTTGGAAATTATGTTATTTATTGTAGGTGCTGTAGTAGCAACTTTTCTTGCTTTTTAGGAGATAGATTTTCTTCAATTTCAGCTTTCTGAAAAATTGATTGCTGGGAACAAAACTGTCTTTGTTTAGTGTCTCATAATGCTTCCAAGGAAGTTAAGATTGTCATTGTTCAATAGTAGTAGGAGCAGTGGTAATTTTACATTTTAAGTGTCAGAAACTACTCAGAGGGAAGGTTGAGGGGGAAAATTTCCATTTGTTAAAAAGAATACTCTAACTCCAAAATATCAAGACACAGGAAAATATGCCAGGAGAAACTTTTTGCAAATTGTAAATGCTCTTTAATTTTCCATATATACCCACTTGCATTAAGTTTATAAAATGTTGAAGTAATATAAGAACTTATTTACTCCTGTCTCTTGCTCTCTGTGAATCTGGCAGCTCTTTCAGTACATTTAAAAGCAAAGCCCTTTAAAAAAAGAGCATCAAAACGAGTAGAAAAGAAAGAAATTAAGCACGAACCACTGTTGGACTGAGGCAGATATTTGCAAGATTTCTCTAAGATATAAAGTACACAATACACTAAATATGCATCTTCTTAAAATCTCTTGGTACCTTAGCAACATCAATATGAGTATTGATTTTTTATGGTAAGATTAACAAAGCAATCAAGGTGTATCCAATATTGAATACAGAGAAAAAGTTGATACTACAATTTCAGAGAAATCATCTCAAAAAAGGACAGTTGTGTGATATTTAGAATAACAAAGGCAGCATTCAAACCTCTGGAAAGCCTTCAAAATGCAGGGAACTGAAAAGAAAAGGATGTCTAAATGAATGTCATCCTCAGAAATGCAACAGCCTTTCTGTTGTAGCCTGTATGGGGATAACAGCAAGAACAGCAGCACTAAGGTGGAAAGGAAGGTTGAAGGGGGTTTGGCAGTTATTAGGATATGAGTAGGAAAAGTCTCCTTTGTATAGCACATAGAACTTTTGACCTGGAGCTCAATTAAAATGAATGCTTGCTGTACAGGAAGCAGAGTAATTCAGCAGAGGATTTGTATGTTTGAACAAATCTCTTTACCACAAGGAGTGATACTGAAAGAAAAATAGCATATTTCTCAATTTCCTTTTGTTTTTCTTTTTCTTTTTTCTTCTAGAAGATGGTGACATTAAGACCTCTGTTGCATGGAACTCCAGAATTGTAGGAACCATGATTTTCAACCATTTTTAAGGAAATTTAAAAAATACATGATGTGTATCCCAAACCCAAGGCATTTAAATGATGATCTGGATAAGATGTTGTGAACAACAAAAACAGGGTTTTATCTTTGAGGTAAATGGGCTGAAACAGATGAATGGCAATTCTTTCACATCTGTATCAGACAGAAAGCAAACTGGATATGTGTGTTTCTCGAGTCAGCTTAATTGCAGTTTTTCAAGGCTTTATAAGTAATTAATACATTATAGGAACATGAACAAAACACATTCCTCTTTCACATGTTTTGGTCTTCCCGATTTGAGTATTCTGATACAAAAGTGTAGTTACTATAGCAATTTGTAGCACTTTTTTTATACATGTATTAAAATGAGATTTTTTTAATTAATTGAATAACACTGTAGTAGAAAATATTTTAAAAACAGACTACAGTAAAGTCTTGGTACATTTACTGTAAGTCATTAAGATAATCCAAAGTATTTATTAATTCACTACTCTATGACATTTAGAATTAACTGAGTAATCAGTGAACACTTTATGTACCTGAGGTTTTTGAGACCAAGTACATTGTGGTCTTTTATCTCAGATAGATATTCAGCTCAAACACATGTGTTAGAAAAAGTAAAGGTCCATGGAAGGGATGAAGAATGAGAATGTTTCCCGACTTCCTTGTGCTTTCAAATTTCACTGAGCATGGGCACCACGTGCTTTCACTAATAGAACTTAAGTAGTGTATTAATTATGAAACAGCTGTTCATTATGCTAATTAGGAGAATAATAATGATCTCTTTTTAAAAATCAACTGTACTTTTCTTCTCTTGATACAAAAGCCACTGGTAAGGAGCAGTGAAAAGACCTGACTTGATTCATTCCTAGCAAACTGACCATGGGATCAAGACTAAGAAAGCACCTTCGGCCAGTTAAAATGCTACGGCAGTTCTGTTTTCACATGGTTTTCTTTAATTTGAAGTACATCAGTTTAATTATACTTTATATTAGTCATTAGAAAAGTTCTAAGACATCCCTTTGGCCTAACTTCTTTTGTAAACTGTGGGATGAATGGAGAAGGGAAACACAGTTGTATTGTCTGGGATGATTAGGATCAGATGAATCCATGTTTAACATCCTTACCTTATCAGAAAGAGAAACTGCATCTCATGTTATCTGCACATGTTTCCTTGCCTGGGCAAAGTAGGAGGAACGGAAATGTTAGACTAGGTATGAGCTTTACATCCCATTCTTCTTTTACTGCTTTTCAATCCCATGCTGGAGACTGGAGAAGATGCAGGGTGTTTTAAAAATTTGATCTATTTGTGTAAAATGTGGAAAAGCAGATATCAATGGTTTCAGGTAATTTTCAGACATACGCTGTTCTATTTGTATTACAAATATTTATTGAATAGCAAAAATATTTTAAGCAGCTCTCAAGATACTATGAATAAATTTTGAACAAAACTAAACTGCTGCATTTCTGGCACTGAATTGCTCATGGTGCACCTGAGACTTATGAGTATGCAATTTTACCTTACGGTTTTGTTCTTGAGAGGGAAAAGAAAAAAATGAAATCTATCTGTCTAGATGTATATTGCAAGTTGCCAATCAGCATCATTCAGAAATTTAAACTGCTAGAACGTGATGTGAGCATATGTCAGGTGCTCCTTGCTTGACAGGACACTATGCGTTGTACACAACCAGTGGAACTATTTTGGTCGTACGTGAGACACACGGTACAACTCACCTGTTCCACCCTTGAAAATCCTCAAGGCATATAACTAACAATTATTTTACACCCAGGCACCCAACACAATGGAATTTTATTTCGGAAGATACAGTGATTAAAATATAATACTATATGAAGCATTCGAAATCACAATATTTATAAATCACATAACACTTAGGGAAATCATAAATTTTCTTTATTCACTTTCTCTGCTTATTCATGCTGTGTCCAAATGGCAAATGGATGACTTTTTCCACTGGGTTGCATCCAGGACTCAGAACAAGGAAAGTGGTGAGGAGGGTTTTTTGTTATGATTGTTAATTACTTTTTGAAATCCAAGGATCACTGCTTTCTAAGGGCTGTAACTCAAAAAAATTTGCTCGTAGCTCTAATATGTTACTTGTGTTCATAAAAACAGGAAATTCTAATTTCTCTACATTAATGAAGAGACAGTAAAATTCCAGACTTAAGTTTCCTATAAATAAAAGAGTGACCCCTATTTTGTTCATGTCTCCATTTATTCTACTTGCAGAATCCTACCTTTATCTAGTTAATACCACATTTTTTTCTTTTAGAATTAGATATTCAGCTCACATTCTGGCTCTTAGAAATGATCGATAAATCTATGGTGAGTTTGCATAAGTATTTTTCTCAAATGAATCAAGTCCTTGACTGAGATATTTTAATTGCTATAATTTGAATAACTAATTCCAAGTTCTGAAAATTAGGTGAAGGTAGTATGTGATTAACTGCTGTTAATGAAGCCATTACCTGATCAAGTAACATTTCATTCTTGGAACTGATTATCTCTAAATGCAAATGAAATTGATCTGAATTGTCAATTTTTTCGTGGATTTATAGTACATACTTTAAATATTCTGCAACTACTGTTATGCAATATATTTTGCCATTTTTATTCTTCTGGCTATTCTGTAAGTTTATATCTCTAACATAAAGTCAGAAAAATTCTGCTCCAAACAAGTAGAGCGCCCATTCCCATGGAAAATTTTCTTCACTCAAAACATGAAGCCAAGATGAAATTTAAACTAACTTTTAGTGGAATGGGAGTTAGTAATTATGCTAACAATTAGTTACATTGCCTCACACAGACTATATCAAAATGCAACAAACTGTCCAGTGACAGGATATAAAATTATTGGTGAAAGGAGTTTACGATGTTGCGGGATTCATTGTTTAATTTAAACAACTGCTGGTCTATTTTCATAACTTCTAGACTTTTATTTAGTTCTAATATAATGAATGTTAAGAAATAAAAGCAGTGGAGCTGTGCAGAGAACACTGACAATTTTGGAACTAGAGGGACCTTTACCCAATAAAATATACAAAACTGTGATCATTGATTTTATGTTACCCATTGTTATACATACTGCCATATCCCTCACCCAGGTCATCCTGCTGTCACAATGAACTTTCCACAACCATTTATTGACATACAGATTGGCCTCAAAAAATTCTTAAATTAAATGGACAAGACAAAAAAAAGATTGGGAAAAAAAAAGGGAAAATGTGTTTGTAGTAGGAGGGGTGGGAAGGGTTGCCTGTCATAAGCTGCTTAAGGGTGTTAAGCAGCAGCTATCACGGTAAAATCTTAAAGCCACTGAATGACTGAAATCTCTATTTTCCTCCATTTTCTACCTCTTTGTCTCATCTTCAGCTTTGGCTTTGCCTTCTTCCATTTTATTCCCCAGAGTCTTCTGCTCAATTCCCTTGGTGCCACCACTGGCTTGACTCCTTCTTGCTGTCACTCTGTTCCTGGGAAGGTAAAGAGGGGTTACAGAGATCAGTCACCATCCCAGAACACATTATCTGTTGCCTGGTAGGTCCTGATAACACCCATTTTCTAAACCACAGCGAGGAAGATCTCATACGCACAATTTTTTCCAGGTATGTTTCCTCCCTGCGCTGAGAACCAGCAGCTGCAAGGAAAGGCTCTGTTATACTGGGTGGTACCTTCCCCTCCCTTCCTTGGGAATGTAGCACTTATCACCTCATACATTTAGGTTAATCTAGCTTTAAAAAGAATTTTCCTTACACTAATATCTGCTAACAACTTTTGCCTTTATAAATTTATTTAAAGAGAATGAACTATGATCTCAAGTGTATCGCCCGGTTTAAGGGTAAAAAATTTCAAAAAATAAAGCTGCTAATTCAAAAGTAGACAAGCTGTATTTGAAATCTAAACAACCAGAATGGTAAAACATATACATTAGAGTAATTTTAGAAAGTAAAAAAATGTAATAAAATACTCTACATTTCTTGTTTCATGGAGATCCAGACTTGGGGGTTACTTGTGCTCTCTTTGTACTTCACACCCACAGCCAGCCACCCACCCACATTTGTGCACCTGCACGCTCACTCACATGCAAATCTACATTCAGTCCACTCCCTATGAACCTTTCAGCTTTCTTTTAGAGTGGGAAATAATATTTTCATTAATTCAATGTCTATATCCAGATTTCCCCACCAGACTGGGTCATTGCTGAGTCATCCAAGATGTCAGACATCACTGATCATGTCAGGGAGGCCTGCACAACTCAGGATAAAGCATTCCAACATCTAAAGTCTGGTCTTTTTTAGGGTTAATTCTGTCTTTAGAAGGCCATTGTTGCATACATGTCTAATAATCTGATATTTATCACTTAATTCTAACACAAGTGAGAAATCAAAGTCCTTAGAATAAAATTAGCAGTTAGAGTCACTTATTGTACTGTTTTGCACAGAACTTTCCAAATGATGCTCATTCCTGGAAAATCCAGGAAAACTCACAAGAATGTTAAAAAAATATATTCAGCACTTTTCTTCTTGTACTTGTTTTATCCAGTCCACTTCTAAAAGTTAAGAATGTGTTTGCAGTAAGATAAAGTTCGGGATGCTAAACACATGACATCTTGAGAATGGTGGGAGAATAGAAGAAATGAATTCTAAAAAGTGATATTAAGAGAACAGAGTAATTTCATACTAAAAAAGTGTTAAACAAAAAATACACAAGAATTGCAAAAACTTTTCTACATACTGGGGTGTTTTTGCTAGTCTTACTAGTTTTTAAAAATTACATTCCTAACTGAGAAACATTCACTGGCAATGCTTAAATTGGCACAACAGGAACCCTGGGCAAGTAACACTGAAAATATTCTTCATTATCTGGTTGGATTTAATCTATACATGGGGAAAAAAAACCCAAAACCCCCTCTAATTGCATTTATCAGAAACATTGGAAAGATTGCATGTTTGGCCATATGAAATGTGTCATTCTTCATAAAAAGGTCAAGGTTATTCAAAACAGATGTCCTCCCTGAGATAGCTAGGGCTGTCTGGCAGTAATTCCCTGTAATATCATAAGGGACTTACACACAATGGTGATTAACTTAATTTTTATTTTATAGCTATGTTTTTATCCATATGTACCAAAAATAAAAACAGAAGGAGAGAAGGAAACCTAGTTCTGAAAAAGGAGACAAAATATTTGTGAACACAGAGAACTGAAAACTATTGACAGCAGCAAAATTAATCCTAAGAATATTAATGACAGAAAAAAGTATAAAGTTTTTATCTCCATTATGCAAATAGAATAACAGTACTAGAACAATTGAAACAATTTATCACATGAGGGTATTTTCATCAGAGGGGAAGAAAATAATCATGGCATTATGTGGGCTTTGCAAATGAACAACTTACAGAGTTCTGTGACAATAATAGCACACACGGACATCGCTAACTTTTCTACATCAACCTGACAGTAATCAAGAAAGATTGCTGCAGGAATGCAGATAATTATACTTGAGAGACCTGTGCTGTCCATAAACAAGGTGGGCAAGCCTGTCTCAGGTTCTGAGCTGTACAGATATTCTGTTACATACCAAACATGGATTTCAAGAAATGGAATGGAAATCAGACAATATATCTTGATCATTAAATTTATAAAAAGGACTTACGTTTTTTCTCCAGTAATAATTTCTAATTATGTAGATAAACTGCATAAGCATCTACATAAGATTTCTCTAAATAAGCTGTAAATATGCAAGAAATAAATCAATTACCTTTTACTTTTATATACTTGTCATCTCACATTCAATCTGGAGTGCGGTTATCACTTTCATTAGGATGATCAAAAGTTTTGCCAAACTGAAGGAGAAAGAATTTGCTTTTCTAGTAATTTACAGGAGACAGTTATGCTGTATAGTCTACAAATTATGCAGATATCTTAGATGAACATGCTGGGTACAAGATATATGCAGATTTATCTAGCAGTGGTTTTACCACTTATCATTGCCATAAAATAGCAAAATGGTTAAGTGATGACTCAGTGTGCTAAATATCTATCAAGTAAAATGATGCAGAATAAATGATGTTAAATGAGGTTTGGTGTCACATCAGCATTTCCTTGACAAATCCATATCCCTATGTTCTTGCTTGCTGTAGAGTCAGACATCCCAGAAATGCAAGAGTTCCCTAATACAGGTTCTCCTTTTGCCACTTATATTACAGTGTTCTAGTTACAAGGGATCTATTTCAGATTAAAGTATTATGCAATAAGAATAAGGCTGGAAGAGCTTAGGCAATGCCTCCAAATTAATTCTGAAAATTAGCCAGTGAGCTTCTTCTAACATTAGTAAATTCTAAGAAAATATATCTTTCCTGGATAATAAGAATTCCCAAGGCTGGCTAAGATTAACCAGCAGCACTGTACACTCATTTTCAAAGGAGAAAATGTACTAGAGACTTTCACAAAGGACACACTGAAAAGAAAATATAAACTTCTCTGTAAGTCTGTGCTAAATAGGTGTTGATATTATCTCATCTGATGCATGTGATATCAGTTAGACTGTATAGTTTCTGGAACTGCAAGCTGCTTGCTTCTTGCAAGGCTTTAATGTAAGCTAATCCTTTCATATGGAGGAAGTAGTTGGTATGGCTAATAAATGCAAGAGTAGGACAAGATGTCTGTGTTTGTTTAAATTAGCACTGTATCAATGACTGATTCTTGACAAGGTGGGAAATAGTTAATATTTTTCCAAAGCAGATTTTACGTGCAAAAAAATAACATGGCTCTCTAAACCCAGACTTCTCCGGGAACATACCTGGTTCAGCACTAACAATATATAAAAAAATAGAGAGCCCAGTTACAGAAATTGAGGAATTTGAGAGCTGAATCACTGGAATGTGTGTGTACAATATTGGTTTCTCCAGGTGTGTGCAGCCACATCTTTTGATGCAAAGCCAGAGATGATTGGAAAATGACAGATACTGTACCTGTTTGTCTCATCTGTCCCCTTGGGTCAGAACTGAATTTCTCATTTAGTGTCATTCTAGAAAATCCATCATTTTATAACAGCTCTGTTCACATGGTGGATACCCTGCAATTGAAGTGTTATTAATACATAAATACTTTCACAAGATAAACCTTTATAGCACTGCACACTGGGTCTTTAAATATCCTTCACTGCCAATGAAAGTATTCTCTGAGTCTCACACGCCCAATTTTGGAGTTATACAACAATACTGCAAGGCAGCAAGAAGTTCAAATTACACAGTAGAGTTTTCAGGAAGTTTTCATAAAATATGTACATATTTTCTAACTTTATCTATATTTTCTCCTTTTCCTAGGCCCCAAACCTTTTTGAACACAAAGTCTTGAAAGCGTTCTTCATGTTATTCCATTTTTCAGATAATTGCAAAGTGGGGAGATTAACAGTTGCAATGACTCAAAAAAAAGGGTTCAGCAGTGTTACACGTGAAATTGTATTTTGGAATCTATATGCTCTCTGGGTCATGAACCTCCACTAAATTTTCTCCCATCAGCCTCTGATTTTGGTAAATCCAGTGAAAAATGTTGTAGCTTAATAACTGCAGTAAGAAATGGAAGGCATTCCCAGTTCTGCCCTACAGTAAGTTCTGTGACCTAGGGTAACTATTTAAATTCTGAGATTAGGTTTTTTTCCTTTCCCCCACTTTTTTTTCCTTAAGGGCTATATTTAAAAAAAAAAAAGTGTTTATATACCTGTGAATTTCTTTGAGGTCCTAAACTAGCAAATCTTATAGCTGTTTCCATAGAGGAGAGCTGATAGGGTGGTGTAATATTTTTTTCCAACCTTCACATCTATTAATATATGAATAATTTTGTACTTTACTGGGACAACAAGGTTTAGTTCATTAACGTTAGTGGGCCCAAATGAGAACACCAGTATAGACAGGGAATGGGAAATACAATCCAGGATCTCAGTCAGTATAAACTGGTGTTAATTCAGGACACTGGTCTCTCAGGGACACTGGTGCCAGGTAATACAGAAGTTAACACAGCCTGGGTATATTTGGGAAATAGAATGGATGCAATCAATGAGGTAACTCTAGACTGATGGCAGGAGAAGTGAGAGGAAAGTATGTTCCTTTTATAAGCAGGAATTCAGGTGAATAATTCATACCAAATTCTTTATTTGTTTATTATATTTTATCTCTTTTTCTGTGCAATATTTGTCTGTATACAGCCCTTTATTTTCTCCAGTGTATTCATTATTCACTGTATTATTTCTCTGAGCAATTTTTACTCTGAAGATTGTCTGTTAGAAGTTTATTGCAAGCATTCATTATCCAAAATTTGTGCTGTTCATCTTCAAAATATATCATCTAGTGTATTTTTGCTTCTTTGCTTGATGATTGTTTAAGCATTTCTTAGACTTCCAGTGTGAACCATGAATTGCAAACTTGCTTTCCAGGTTTATTATTAAATATCATTTATTTGTTGCTGTGTCACTAAATTAAAAAAATATTGTAAGACCCATGAAGATATCAAACAAATGGGTGCAGCACTTTATGTGATATAATTTGTCACTGAAACTGCATATCCGTGGAGACATCCTATTTGGAGTATCGTGAGCTCCGTGTTTATCGAATTTACTTATAGAGATATTTGCCCAATTCTAATGTTAATTTGTTGGCATTCCTTGGAAGATTGTCACTAATAAAGGAAATTATATGCATTGCTCATTTGACTTGATGCTGATGCTGACCAAACCAGGAATTTTCTGAAGGTGAAGAAGCCCTGCATTAGCAAGCACATGAAATAAAATCCTTAGAGCTCTATCCCCTGCTACTCCCTAATACATACTGTTCAGTGCCAAAGCCTAATTTTCCTTACTTATATGAAATTTAGGCTGAAACTCTGACTGAAATTTCTGAAGGCAACTCTGAAATTTTTAACAGCTGGCAGAGAAATGGACTGTAAGTCTTCACGGAAGAAAAGTAAGTAGAAAAGAAGAATCACAGCTACCTATGCTGATAGAGTTCATAATTAAATGTTTTGCTTTAATTTTCTCTCATGATATTCTTCCAAATGCTTCTCGTGAAACAGCTTGATTTCCATGATTTCTCTCTGCCATACCCATCAACATTTCAACAGTGCATTTTAGTTATATCATGCACGTGATGTCCCAAATTGAAGTTAACCCAAAAGTTTTCGATTCCAAGTCCTTTTCTGAAGTCATACTCCCAAACTGCACATGCCAGGTTACTCCTTCAGCATTTATTCTGTGCCAGCTCCTCAGCATTGTTTGATTTCAACAAGGAGTCAGGAAAAGCTTTGGGTTGGTGGCCTCCTTCCTCTCAGTTCTGAGTACTTATTAGATGTGCGACTGGGCTCTCTGGCAAAGTATGAAAAATTGCATTACGTTTGTGATAATATGTAATTGACCCATGTCTGAGGATCAAACTAGGATAACTGCATCTCCTGTGGCATTCTATTTCTAATACATGCAGCAGGACTGGACATAGATATTGATTTCTTGAATAGTCTCATGTTCTTTTTGGACAAATGATGAACAAAATGGCTTATGGCTTTGGATATGTTGGTGTGTGGCAAATCCTGCTTGAGGGCATCTATTTAATCTTTCCTTTAAGAAAATTAAAAATATAACTGTATTTTTATATGACCCCACATTGAAAAGCTAGGAAGGGAGTGTTCTGAGGAAGAAGCTGCCATTAATGGCATTTGCAAATTAGCACTAAAAGACTTTGTCTTGGCATATTCTATTACTATGCTTATCATCCCCAGCAGCAAAGCAGAATGAGGCAAGTTCCTGGTTTGGTGAAAAATCAGACATCATTTCCCTGGTGCTTGATTTTTCAAAGTATTTTTTAAGAGTTTGAGAGAATCTGGTTTTATATCCAAAGTCACTGAAGTTCCTTATCGTATATACTTATCAGTGCAACCCTGAGTCATCTTGTTGCAAGCAGTTGCATAAATTATGTACACAGAAATTATTCTAGGTAGGTCTAACTGTAGTTATAGTATAACAGGAAGAAGTCAGTCACACAGTAACAGTAACACTCATCCTGGAGCAATGCATCAACTTCAGAAAGTCAGCTCAGCATAAATGTCGTTTCTCTGAGTCATCTCGGTTGTGAGCACAAGCTGTCAGAAGAAGTGGAAAGAACTGAAAACTTTTCCATCATCTAAAAAATACATTACACATTGAATAAAATATTTTTATTCTACATCCTTTAAATTCTGTATGAAACCTATGTATTCAATGTAAGTATATTACAGAAGCATGCTAATTCTAATTAATCTTGTTAAATAGAATTCATTAAGATTGAAAACCTTGTAATTACAAGTGTTTTTCAGACTACCCAGGAATCCACTTAATGCAAGGACTGATGTACCTATCTAAATGTCTTGTCTAAAAACCTGAAAAACTGAAGAAATTTGACATACAGAGGACACCGAGAAAGAAAAAAACTCTTGCTGAGATTGGAAGAAAGACCAAGAGCTGAAAAACTAGAGAGCAGGGTTTTTTTCTTCACATCCTCGTTTTCCATCTATTCAAACTTTCTACCACTTTGGGACATCGTAATCTTCCTCTCATCTGTACTGCCCCTCTGATGTTAGGTTTTTTTCTTCATTCTGGTGCTCCCTATGGCTGAGGGCTTGGTCAAGGGGCTGTTGAAGTCCCTGTAAACTGCAGCCAGTCCTTGGCTACCTGCTTCTGCTGCAGGAAGCACCCATTGTGTTCAACACTGCTGGAATCACCCAGGCATCCACAGAGACTGTTTGTGTTGTGCTGGGCAAGGCAAGTACGTCTCGCTGAATTAAGCTCAGTGCTTGATGCTCACTACAGAAAGGGGGTGTTCTGTCCTTTCTGTTGATTCTGTTTGGGATTAGGATTACTCTACAGCATTGAAAATAGCTCTTCTTGCACCATATTGTGCAATTCTTTTGTGCGTTTTTTTGCCTAAGGATCAAAGAAAGAACCTCTAACTGTGTGTTTCAGGTCTAAAAGCATTATTACTCTTTTCATGAGCATCAGTGACAAACTTCCAATGGAACAGTTTTGATTTATGAATAATACATACACAAAATTACTTTAACATCCCAAGTTTTTATACTGGCTTGTCCGAGCCGCCATAGGATTTTAACAGACAGCAACCTCTCTGATAACCCTTTGTATTCAGATCTTTCTTTCCTCTTTACTTCTCAGTTTCAAACACCACAGCTTTTTAGTCTGCTGCTCAGTCTCCCGACTGAGTTTTCCACGATGCCTCACATCACTTATGCAGTTTCTGCCTTCGCCATCCCTCTATTGTCACACTGAGGTCACTGGGTCTTTCTTTCTTGCTGGTCATTTCTGTGAAGTCTTTCTCTTTCAACTGTCACTTTTGGAACTCTCCTCCACTAGGAGATAGGGTTTTTTTACTCCAGTGTCTCTTTTGCTCTTAGGGAAGTCAATTCTTTCATCTCTGTTATCTGGTCAGCTCCCTGCTTGAAAGAGCGGTCTCGGTTCTCACTCCCACAAAGTCTTTTGAAGGCACAAGCTCAAACAATGACCTTCCATGCCCTGCTGTTGGGTCAATCTCTTTCCCAAACACCTGAACGCTTTTCTTCTCCCTATACAATTATTTTATCTGGAGAATATTTCTCTCTGCTTCCACTGACTGATTCAACTGATGCCCACCTCCCGCTACCCTGAGTGTCCAACCTGCCAGTTTCAAGGGCACATAACCACAGTTTCACTGACATAAATTGGTTAAAAGTTTATGAAAAAGTCATAGTAACTATTATGTAATGATCTCTGCAGCTTGCTAAACAACAGAAGATAATTTTTCTTTAATTTGTGCCAGATTTTTCAATAATAGAAAATAATAGAGAGCAACATGTAAAATCACGTTGAGATCACACCAGAAAACAGATGCTCATTTCAAGACTTGTCTCTGAGGCAGGGGTATTTGCTTCAAACTAACTCAGCGTGAAAAAACATTTTATGTGTCTCTGGGGAATTTATACAGTATGTTCTTTTAAACTTTTATAAAACACCTAAAGTCTAGAATAAAACCTGTGATGATCCTTAATCAGAAATAGCCTAAGAAGTTTTGCTGCAGGAATGTTATAACTTACCTCAGCAAGTGTTTTCAGCTTTGCTTCACAAAAAGAATATTTTGAGGGTTTACATGTTTACAATATGTCTGTGGAATATGGAATACATAGAATATTTAACTTATTTCTCTAAAACTTCAATATTTCTGTCAGCCACAACTAAAAACCAATAGGTTTTAAATTTATTAATTTTATATTATTATATATTTTTTCAATAATGAACAAAGACCTGTGAAAGCAAATGTAAAATGAGAAGTAATCATAATCACACTTCAGGGCTATTAAATTTTTTAAAAAATTGTCCAAATTACAGAATCACAGAATCACAGAATCATTAGGGTTGTAAGGGACCTTCAGAGATGATCTAACCTCCCTGCCAAGGCAGGGTCACCCGGAGCAGGCGACACAGCAATGCGTCCAGGTGGGTTTGGAATGTCTCCAGAGAGGGGGACTCCATGAACACTCTTGGGCAGCCTGTTCCAGTGCTCTGCCACCCTCAAGGAAAAGAAGTTCTCCCTCATGTTGAGGTGAAACTTCTTGTGTTTTAGTTTATGGCCACTGCTTCTCGTCCTGTTGCTGGGCACCACTGAAGAGAATCTGTCATCATCCTCTTGGCATCCACCTTTGAGATATTTATATGCATTAATGAGACCCTCTCTCAGCCTTCCCAATAATCAGATCAGTTACCTTGATCTGGAAACTGTGCTAGTAATCTCACAGCCAAAGATCTTTCTCCTATTCTTCCACTGAATGGGACTGAAAACATGAGTCTCTTAACTACGAGAAATTATAGGTGGACATCTGGGGTGTATTTATCTTCTTTCACATTTATAAACCCTTAAAAAACCTTTGCACTGGGATTACAGTTGTTAAGAGTAAGAAAGTTCTGTTGCATATATAAATGACAGACTTTGACTTTTGGGCTAATCTGGGTTGAATTGGAAATGAGAAATTTGAAACATTTCAGTAACAAAGAATCTCAAACTAATGCTGAGAAAAGTTTTGTTTCAACAGCACTAAATTCTCTAATTCTTTCACCTTTTCATTTTACATATTCAAACAAAAACATTTGAACTTGTAAGAGATTTTTTTTCCAATGTAAAAATAGAGTATCCTGCTAATTACAGAAATTTATTCTTGTTTAAAAGTAAATTTTAGCAAAATATACATGTTTGCACAGCACAGAAAACATGGAGTTTTCCATGGAAATTCTTTCTAAATGTGAATGTTATGTTTTTCTTTATTTCAATGTGAAAATTTCTCCAGACTTGAAAAGGTACTTAAATATTCCTTTAGACTACTTGGAAAAGATCATTTAAAACCAGCAGGGGCAGTCTAACTTCAGTTTATTCCTAGCTAAAATCAAACTAATGTAATCCAAGGTTCTGTATATAATGAAGTGTATGGCAGGGCTAAATCCTGAAGATTAACCCACAATAGGTATTTTTCTTGGACGAAAATACCAGTGTTTTTCAAGATGCACTTACAAACAAATGGCTTTATATTTTATATTCAGAGGTATGGGCACAGAATTATAATACTCATGAGTAGAGAGCCTGCAAGCATTATACTGAGGAAAAAGAAAGGTAAATTAATAAATAAAATCTGAAAGATTTGAAAAGTGCAAGTAAGTCTGCAGAACTGCTCTTTCTCCAGAAGCACAATTTGTTTTTCTATTTACTCAGAAGCTGTTAATGTTAAACTTCTTTCCTTGCGCTAATTCTATCCACATTCAGAACATGTATCCACATGTATCCACATTCAGAACTTGTTCTGCTAAATAGGAATCAGTTTTTCATTAGGTTATAAACACAACTGAAAGTGCAGAACAATCCCTTTTCAAATTAAAAGCAACTTAAATTCTCAAAGTATATTATGATGTTGTTGTATATTTGATAGAAAATAAATGTCAGCTTGTTTTAGTGTATTGTTTGTGAGATTTCTTCCCATTAAATCTGAATATGGGTATAGGTTGTGAGTCAATTTTTTAGTACAAGTCATAACTAGATGAGTGAAGTCAAATAACACCGATCAAAAAAATTTGGAGACATTGGTTGTGTTTTTAAATGAGCTTGCTAAAAGAATTAAAAATGTATCCTACTTTTTAATAATGAACATACTATTTTTAGGACATATACTGATACCTCTGAATAATTTCCTCTCCAGAACCCTACATTTCCAATTTTAAAATATTGAAGAGTTACATTTTTTTGTATTCACGTTAGCAGACAATTGTGGGGGAGGGGTGATGCCTTTTCCTGGTCTTAAAATTAAGAGAGCTGAACACAGTTAAGAGGCGAAAGGGTTTTACCTCGGTATTTATTTAAGGATCCTTAGGTGCACTGAAACGCACATCGAAATGCACCCCAATGTCACCCCCTGAAGAAAATGGCCATGCACAATGTGATGTGTATACAATTAGAGGCCTTGCAAAAATTAGCATATCTATCAAAGATTCCCCAGTGAGGGACTCCAGCAAGACCCTCCCAACCGAGGCCCCCTGGATGGGCCTATCTTTGTTTACAGAATGTGTTCTGGAGAGGACCTTGGTTTCTGGGGCTTTTAGAATGTTTAGTCTCTAAACTTAATGAAATACTAGGTATAAGGAGAGGTATCGAACTTAAAGAATTATAACTATGTAAGCTAAAGGCACAAGGAATATATAAAGCTGTATAAAAGAGTGTATAAACGGCGGTATAAAACAAAAGCAAAAAAAATCATCATGGCATCAGGGAGAGGGTCTAAATTTCAT
Source organism: Oriolus oriolus (assembly GCA_013400235.1). Classification (NCBI taxonomy): domain Eukaryota; kingdom Metazoa; phylum Chordata; class Aves; order Passeriformes; family Corvidae; genus Oriolus; species Oriolus oriolus. The sequence goes on along the minus strand of VXBT01008400.1, from coordinate 30,030 downwards.
ACTTTTATATTGACTTATTATTAAAAAAATAGATCATTTCCTAACCTTTGGAAAATGCCAGGTTTTCAGAAAATATTGATATGAAAATTATGCAGAAATGATTAGGCCATGGAGTTTTCCCTTCTATAAGGTTCTCTCATTAATTTTATCTGTACCATTTCCTAATGCAATATTCGAGGAAATACTTGGCTAATGGCAAAGGACAGTGGGAATGGTTATAACATGAATCATACCCATACACAATTACATGTGTATGGTGGAGTTGGGAAGGGTTTCTTGGAGCACAATATATATACATAATGACATTGTTGAAGTGAGTGTTTACCTGCTGTGTGACAAATCTATTTAAAAGAGTTGCCTGGAGCCTGAAACCAGGCTGGGTGTGAGGGCCTGGGCAGGGAGCACTGGAGAGTGTCAAGGCAGGGGCTGAGTAAGGGCTTTAAGTGGGAACATGAGAGAGGAGACTGTCCTGAGAGGAAGGATGTGCAACAAGAACAGGACAAGGTGCTAGGGGAAGGGAGAATTAACAGTCAAAGTAGAACAAAGTATTCTCCACTGCAGACATTAGGAATATGTCCTGGTCCCTCATTTAGAGGAGTTGTGCCAAGGACCTGATGGAACTGCAAAGGGGAAAGGAAGAAAACCTCTTCCCTTGACTGTAGTCCCCTAAGCTCCCTCAGTTCCTCCCTCATTAGTCACTTTCACTCGAACTTCACTTTTCTTTAGTCCACTTTCCCACAATGTCAGAGGTGCTCTCTTGGCTCTGGACAAGTCCATCAGGTAATGACTGAAAGGTAAGAAGCTTTGTCACATGCACCTGCTCACTTCATTAACCCTGTACTTTCCTTTATGTAGCACTCGCTACATAAAAAAACCCTCAGTCAAGCAGTTTTATTTTACCCTACAAGTGGTCAATGCAAGACAGAGAAGTCAACTTGATTTTGCTGCTCAGACCCTACACTCACTGCAAGAAACAACTCCACTTTGTTGGTGAAAGGTATGGTTTGATGTCCTGGTCTCTTTGCTAGGGTACAGCCTGGCAACATACCTTTGTAACTACATAATACCACAAAGTTAGCATGATAATATACAATGGATTTCTATATCACTACAGAGATGGCAACTGAACTGCCAATACCTTACACTAAAGACTATCAACTCATGATCACTGGGCCGGATTTTCTTTTCCTTCCACCTACTTCATAGGCTCTCAGTGGTGTCTGAATCCTGTGAGTGTCTCAAGAACAGCAAGCAACAGTGAGCAACCAGGGAAGGTGTCAATGGAGGATTGATTCCCAGGTCATCAAGAATAATCCCTCTTATTCCAAACATTAAAAAGAAATTACCTGTGGAGCTGGAAAGACACCAGGTCTTATTTTTCCAGGCTGAGATGAATGCCTAACTTAGCTGGATGCTTTCAGGAACAGCAGAAAGGAATGAGTAGAGTACTGGTAAGTGTCGTAATACACCAAACCTCTTATTGAATAACTGTATTAGAAACGATGAGAAAATCATTGGCACTCTGATTTCCATGGTGGAGGGAGGGAGTGTAAGTTCTATATACCCTGTGACAAAGATTTCTGAGGTAGACATGACCTTGCCTCAAAAAATGAAGTCTATTTTTAGAGATAACTGTAGGGGGAAAGATAGATCATATAAATATTCCAAGCGAAGAAGCTGCCCCAAAAATTCACAGTTTTAATCTCAGACACAAAAGGTTGTAGTCCCACTTGAATGTGTAGTTGGTAGCTGTTTATTAAAACACCTCTCTTGGAGTGGCATGCTTGTGCTAGCACATCTGAGTCTAATTTTGCATGTCTCTGAAAAATGTTAAACAGCAATAAAAGCTTGCTCAGATGAGGAAACACAGCAATGAGGTACCTTCACAAAAGTATGCTATGAACAGCATGAGAGAGAATAACAATAAAAAAGCAGGTGTAATTTTTTTCAGGGTTTTTCTGGAGTCTGACACAGAACCTTACCCAGAGGGAAAACCTTCTATCACCAATAAAACTGGTCATTTCTGTGCCATGAAAATACCTTTGCATTACTTGTGCATTTGAAACAGTCTTTTGTGGATTTGGATTTATTTGCAGTTTTTTAACTCTGTCATGCTAGTTACTTGAACACAAAAATAAGTGTGCTTATCAGACCTTTTGTAAGACTTTTAGTTCATTTATTTTATGATTGCATCTGTTCATGGTTTCTTTTTCCCCTCTGCCCTTACTTTTCTGTGGCCTACCATGTGAATAGGTTGCAAAAAGGCTCTGAATTTATACAAGCACTATATTCTCTACATACCGTGATTTTATACGCTCATATTTGTGTACATTAAATCTTAACACATTTCTCGTTATACATTCAATATCTGTAATGTCACCAGTGAGTGTTATGTTCTGAAGCATGCAATTACTCACCAGTTATTTTAGGTGGGTTTCATAATAACTGTTCTGTACATTTCATACCACCATTGATTGTAGAAGTGACTCCAAACATCCCATCATTGCAGGTTGCCCTATTATAATACTTACAGATTGAGTAATTTCATGTTACTTAGTGTCATCCCATTTCTTTCAGAAGAACAAGCTTCAAAAGGTATGTTTCATTTCTGCCAAAAACAGGGTGCAGGGAAAAATGATGATTTCTGCACAACTCATGATTCAAAATAACATGATACAGCCTTCAAGGAAAGAGATAATCCGAGACAGCAAGTAACGAAAGAGCTGAAAATGTGCCTGACTTATGAGAACAGAACAAAAATGAAGGTATTCTTTTCACACAGATGGAGCTGAAAAAAGCCCTACTGTTTTTTTCACATGACAAGAAAATAAACTCTGAAGAAGCAGTTATTTGATGGACTAGGGATCCTGTGGCAAAGCCTCATTAGAGATGATATCTTTGTGTAGCTGAAAGGAGACTATGTTACACAGAGTCATTTCCAACATTTCTGGGAAAAAGATTTTATAGGAGGGAGGATCCAACATGTTTTGCTGATTGAAAATTACAAAATGAGTATCATTACATGCAATGGTATGAACACGTCATGGAAGGAGCATCTTTATTTCAGCCTGAAAGGAGAAAGTTCAGGGGTGGATATCAGCAGGAGGTAGAGCAGCAATGAGCAGAAAACCTTGCTTTATCATAGCACTGAGTGGAGACACTCTTTACTTAATTGACTTCCTTACCCTGGGTTTTGTGGATTCATCCCTCCCATTATTCCTCATGTCTTGCTGGGATCTGTGGCCATTCATTTCACCTGGGAATGGATACCTCCAGCAGCATCTCCCTGGCTGCTGGGCAAGGGCTGCTCCTAAGGCTAAGCAGAGGTGGAAGACCTCAGTGCCTCTTCTTCATCCACTTGGCTATCTGCATTGGTACTGTGGTGATAAATCAGACTGAGAGCAGGTGAACTCTTGAAGTGATGATCTGTTCCAAAGCAGAGGCCAAGGGCCTTGACATGTGACAATATTACTGTAGTAATGGGAACAGTATGGGAACTCTGTCAGAGTCAGTGACATCTTTATAGCTTAACTAATAACAAATTAAGCATGGCTATTCTAATTTTTGTGAAAAAGGCAGTACTTAGTGAGAAAAAGGAGTCAGATCCTGGACCAGTACTCTTGCAGTGATGATGTCAGAACATAGATTTTGAAAATAAAGAATTGTAATCCAATCCTTTCAGGTCTTAACTGAATGTTTCAACTGTGAGACAGGGTTTGTGGATGCACCCATGGTCACCAAATAGTCTCCTACTATTTGCCTCTATGGGCAGCTCATAGATACAGTTCATGAAGAGGTGAGGTCAGAACTAAGATCCATACAAACCCCTTGAAAACATTAACATTTCGATACATGAAATTTCTCTTACAGTGCTAACAGCACATTTTTCATATTGTGTTTGTGCATTCGAGAGAGATCACCACGAAATTAAAACATGTCTTTTCAGAGCAAAATAGATAAGTCAAATCTGCTGGGATCTTGTGATATGTGAATATGTATTTCTGTGTATTTTGTTCCACAGTCTATTCAATCTGTCCATTTGCATAAATATATTTCAATTGCCTTCCAATTAGGTCAAAAGTCTTTAGTCTTTAGTTAAGCCTTTAAATTTTCTGTGTGTTACAATAACCATAACATTGAAACCTTGTTCACAACTGTAGTTTAATGAAAACTGGACAGCCCTGATTGTCCATTTCCCGAAGATTCCCAAGCAGAATTACTGTCTGAGCTGCAGTAAATCTGCACTAAATATGGTGCCTGCCATATTGGCTGCTTGCACATGGTTTTAAAAATAAGTCTTGTCGCTTTGACTTCTTGCATTACAATATGAACAACTGATGTTAACAGCTCTGAAAAAAATGGAGTTTTGAGTGTTCTGCTATTGCATATGGTATCACCTTGCCTCCAGCCTTCAAATCATTGAAGCAAATGTGCACTATCTGTAAAACGCGTTTTAATAAAATGTGTAGGAATTTTAGAATAAAGCAGAACAGATATAGATGATTTTTAACATACAGGGTGCTATCTAGTGCACAAAACAAACGGAAGAATAACCTATCCCTACTTTAATATACCTTAACTGGATTTCTCTAAGGTTTTATAGGTTAGAAGAGATACATCCTCATACATGTGAAACTTTTCCACTGGCTGTATTCTTTAGACTGACTGTAAAATAGAGTCATTTTATGGTGTATTTAAGGGATTTCTTGGTTTTGCTGAGAATTGGGGTCACTTTCAGAAGGCCCTGGTCGCTAAATCTCATTCTGTATTTTGATAGTACAGTTTGATTGTACATTCATAGAATATGCTACTTTATTTTAATCTATCTGTCCTTTGTTATCCCACAGCCATCTCTTCTTTCTGAGGTTCAATACAGATTGCACATGCAATTGTAGTTCTTACCTCTTTAAAGAAAATAAATAGACCTCACTTCCTGCCGTCTGCCTTAAGCAGAGCTGCGTATCTGCCTTCATCTCTACCGAGATTATGTTTGATTTGGGGACTGGCAAATCTGTCACTTCTCTCCACATCCAAACTAGTGCCAAGAACGTGCTCCACAAGAAAATACTTATTTGTGTGTGCGTATGTGTGTGTGCATTTTCTGGTGACCATGTCCTTTACTTGATGAAGGAAGGTAAAGTGTTACTTGTGTTTCCAACAATGTAAAGATTTATGTCTTCCTCCATGACACAGGAGCTTGAAGGGGCACAAGGCTCCCGAGGGAAACATCTGGATTTGTACTAGACATAGAACAATGTATATTTTTTTCTCAGGTAAGTTTCTTGACAGACTACAGCAAAAAACATCTTTCTGCTATCACTTTACTGTGGCTTTGGAGAGGGTATGAATTTTGCTGCCTGGTGTCTAACTTAAAATTTTGATATGTCTTAGGCATCTTAAATTATATTGTTGATTTTAATGCATTTAATGATGCTTTGAAAATGATATTTCTGCTTTACCTGACAAGAAAATAAAGCTCCTAAAAGCTTCTATTAGTTACTGCCAAACTCCCTCTGTGGAATTTGAGAATGCTCAGAGAAATAATATGATTCAATATTCATTCTAGTCTCTCCTAAAAGCTGATTGTTTCCTGATAAAAACATTGCCTTACAAGAGTCCTACTGTTCTGAAAAGCTCACCCACACTATGCATTCAAATAAAGCAGAAGGTTTGAATATGAAACATTTTAAAATTATATTCATGCCCTAGCTACTCAGTTTTGATGTATTTCTTGGAGCTCAGACCCAGGGAAAGGAATTTGCAATGTCTTGTCTAAATGGTTCCTGGGAGCCTCACCAGCCTTACTGTTCTGCACATTAAAAGCTGTCTGAAATTTGGAATTCAAAACACTTTTAACAAAAATAGTTTTTAGAAAATTGTTGAGGATAAATTTTCACACTTCCCTGCTTCTTTAAGCAGATTTATGGGGGTTTTGTATATCAAGATACACTACTGTTATCTGAAGGAAGGGGTTTTTTTAGGTGAAACTCTCAACTGTGATTACCATTAAAAAAGCTTGTTAGCCTCACAAACCCAATAAATTCATCTTGACATATACAGTGGAAATCTACATAGCTTGATTTGGACGAGTTTTAAAATTAGTTTGTACAAAACTACAAAACAATATCATGTATTTTATGTAATGAATATTTCAGGCTAAATGCATAAACCATCCAAGAAATGAGAGCAGAAATTAATACCTTCTTTCCAGTAAAGTGCCCTCACTGAGGGGCCACCAGACCGTGTTCATTCCAGCACTTCTTGATCACATAAGTCCTGAACTATTTCCAACATAGTGTCTGAACTTCAACAGGAACTTCTAGGTCAGTTCTGCTGGAAATATAGATCTGTCATGGTGAAGGAAATGAACATAGGTAAGTGCTATAAAAAGGGATGGGATGAAGCACTGTCAGGCTCACTTGATTCTAACATGATTTAGAAGAAATAACAATTCATAATTGCCCCTCTGAGGGAATTTGTCATTCTGTTTTCAAGGCAATAGTCAGGGCTGCAATTCTGAAGCAAATTTTCTAACACCAAAGGATGCTGAAAATAATGATTGACACCAAACTCAGGGTTCAAGTGTACAGCTAAAGTTTTTCACCACTGGGATCAGTTGCAATTCTCATCTTCCCATGGCAGGCGTCTTTTTGTTTTATCTAACTCAAAGCATTTTGAGTCTAAACTAAATCTCTTCACTGATTGCAGTGAAGATTCAAACATTGGTTGTACCTCTAAATATTACTATTAAGGATCTTGGTTAAGTATATAATTATTTCTTTCTCAAAATCAGAATGGATTATACAATATTGCCTCTGGAGCACATTATTTTTTGTTTTAAGACTGTGACTTCCATAAAAAGTTGCCTGTGTTATAACCACACCAGTACTTATTCACAATGAGAAGAATATGGCAATTGCCTGACTGGTTGCTATTATCAAGCTCGAGTTCTATGGAGGATGTTATTGTCTGACAGAGTTTTATACCAGGACTCCCTATAACCATTGGTTCCTGCATCAGGAACCTCATATTTGGACACTATTTTCGACATTTTTGTCTTATTTTTGTCTTCCTAGTCTACAGCTAGAAAGCTCACTGTCCTGAAAATTGGATTGCAGTACCCCACCTGTAACTCTTCAGAAAAAATATTGGAACTGAATCCACGAAAACCAATGACTTCCATTTTCATGGTTTCAAAACAGCAGCTTCAGCTGTACCAATTTTATCAATTTTAGAAAGAAATGTGAAATGGCCAGAGCATAATCTTCCTCCACCTATTCTCTCTTTCCTCACAGTTCTGTTAAAAAGAAAGATTTACCATGTAAACTTTTTCACTTGGGAAATAGTTTTGAATTTGGATACAGGGGCTTAGTCTTTGGAAAGTACATCTAGATCATACTTTGGTGTCTATTAGATCTTTTCTCCTTATTTCCTTTGTGTTGAAAATCTAGCCTTAATTTTAAAGAAAATATTGGTCATTGTTCAAATGAAGATTGGTGGACATATGAATTTTTTATAAATGATATGAGAAGCAAGAAAATGTGACAGTGCTTCTTCTCATCCCATTTTATAGCACTTACCCATGTTCAATTACCTCTCAGTGACAGATGTATGAAAGCTTTGTACCAACATTTCTTGCCCTCCTTTGTGGTCTTTAGGCATTTTAGTTACTCTTCCAGTTTAGTACCCGTCACTTTGCCTCACGCAAATTGTCTACCTGATGTGGGGATACAAGAATGGGCTGCGGGCAGCCTTAACTTTGATAAGTTACAGCTGTATCCCTCAGAAGAAAGAAAAACAACTTGGAATGCAGGTATGTGTTGATTTCCGTAACAAGAAGCATGTGAGTGACATAAGAGAAAGGTATAAAAGGTTGTGCTGTACAGTAAAAAAAGGTTGATGGCTGCCGATGCCTGCCACTATCTTCTGTGTCTGTCTTTTGGCCTCCAACAAATTGTGATGCCGGCATAATAAACACTGTGATAATGCAGCAGACCGGACCCTTTGGATTCTGAAGGGGGTTCTGTGGAGTGAAAAGGCAGGAGGCCCTGGTCGGAGCCTACCGCAGCAGGGGGAGTTGAAGGACGGCTCCATTGGAGTCAGGGGGCGGAAAAGAGCTCCGGAAAACCTATGCTGCAGTGGGTACATCCAAAGAGGTGAGCGACCCGGGGCTGGAGGGTGGGAAAGGGACTGTCAAGAGAAGAACAAGCCACGTTCAGGGTCCTCTAGCGTATTCTCTCCGAGAGAGAGGTTAAATATGACCCGGAGGTCTTGAAAAGACTGTTAAGATGGGGTCAGGGAGAGAATTTTTTGCCACCCTAGAGAGTGTTGTTAACACCCTTGAGTGGGAAAGGCTGGGGATGGCNCTACCCTTGGGAGTGTTGTCAACACCCTTGAGTGGGAAAGGCTGGGGATGGCTCTCTGGGGTGCCGTAAGCGATGGATTAAAAGAAACTGAGGGACTTAGCATGGTATGGAAGTTAATAATAACAGGGCTAAGGCAAATAGAAGCAGAAAAAACAGCTTCAGCAGAGGCAGTGGCCTGTCTAGAGCCAGGCGGTCTCGTGGCTGCCTTTCCGACATTCGCACGAGAATTCTTTGGGGAGTAGATCCAGTCATACCGTCCCTACCTTCTCAGAAGAACGTGACAAAGGCACATACCCAGATATAACACGTCCAGCTAACCCCTTCCAGGCCTATGCAGCAAACTCAGCGCCAGAAGCAATGGGAGTGCAGGAGTGGATGTCACCACAGGCGACACCAAAGTGCATAAAATACTGTTAGATGCTTTTGGACCTTTGGGGTATGTGTTAAGTGCATTGCTGCTGGGACGCTCAAGTGTTACCTTGCAAGAGCTGTTTGTGCTACCCGGATTGATGTGGATTACCTTGGGCAGATCTTGATACCTTTTGCAGCGCAAGCACCTAGTATAAAACCTGTTGGGAGAAGGATTAGATGGTTCGGATCTATGGGCACCCCCCGGGTCTTCTGGACTTGAGTGGAGTATAAGCTGTGTGGATTGGGATTCTAATAGTGCGCTGTGTAGATTTGGGAATATGGATTTATAGTGTGTACTGTACGTACTCAAGATTCTGATGATCAGATGAAATCAATTCACAGTCGCATTTGGGAGTTGGTGGAGGCTACATAGAAGATGCTTGTGTTATGTTTACTGTCTTGTCTGCAAAGGGCCCTGCAGAGGATGGCAAACGCAACATTTGTAGTTAAAAAAAAAAAATAAAGGAGGGGGGCAGAAATTGTGGTGATACGAGAATGAGCTGCAGGCAGTCTTAACTTTGATAAGTTACAGCTGTTTCCCTTGCAAGAAAGAAAAACAACTTGGAATGCAGGTGTGTGCTGATTTCTGTAACAAGAAGCATGTGAGTGACATCAGAGAACAGTATAAAAGGTTGTGCTGTAGGATAATAAAGGTTTGATGGCTGCCAATGCCTGCCACCATCTTCTGAGTCAGTCTTTCAGCCTCCAGCAACCTGAAACCCACCTTTTTTCTTGTATCTTTTTGTTTGTATCTTGTTATATTCTCTTACACTATCTCATTTTTTCTTCAACTAAGAAGTTTAAAGGTGTAAGAAAAAGCTGTCTAGATGCTACTTTCTCTCATTCTTCCATGCCAACAGACTAAGCACCTACTAATACAGACTTGATGTCTTCACGTCTTACAGTCTTGATTGCCTTATTTTATGCCATATTGCAGGAAAGAAAAATTGTTCAACAACTGTATTTGTGCTAAGGATTTTAATCTTTACTAGCTAGTCCGAGAGTGCTGCTCATCTCTAAAAACAGCTTTGGAGCACTTTGTCATTAAGCAACTGTTGCACTGCGCTGTTAGTACTGCTTCTCAACAGTCCTGACAATTCTTTCTGCAGGGAAAATGGGATAAGGTTTCTTGATTATCTGGAAAATATTACACGTCTCTGAATGGTCGGATCCCTTTTTAGACCTGCTCTCAAAATGAATGTTGGGAAGAGAGCATGGCTCTTGCTTTGAGCTTGCCACACTAAATCTGTGGTAGATGACTATTATCTGAGAAAACATCTCAGGTCCTTCTGAAAAAGTATCTGTAAGTATCTGAAAAAAAATCTGTAATAATCTGGGAAGTGTCTGACACACAGGGAAGCCTACCACAAAACCCAGCAGAGAGTGCTGCCTGAAAGAGGAAAGTTATTCTTGAATTTCACTTGTTCTGCATAGGTTCTTCTTGTAACAGTGTAACAGCCTAGTAAATGATTCTTCTATACCTACAGGTACAAAACCCACACTATACCATTCAGTAGTTTATCACTATAATCAATAAAGAATTATAGGGGCAGAACTGCAGGAGAATATATCAGTCCTTGCTAGTAGCCTAGTGCCACCCGGCAAAAAATTTGTGGGGCTTTCATTAATCATTCCTGTGCAAATTTAAAAAGTAACGTTTTCTTGATAGATTTTATCTTATCTTTCTCCATGTTACTTTAATGTTAATATGGATCGGAACTGTTTCTATAGCAAGTAGTATTAGAGATGCTAATCATGGCTATTCATCCAGAGGTTATGGTAGATAATCAGAAAAATGCTGATGAAGCATCTTCTGATATTACTTGAACTTTTGTTCAGTAGATTTTATTACTCCTATTCACAGCAGTTAACGAATAAATTATGTTCATGGTTTTAAGAGTGTACTGAGGCTGGATGTTAATTCATGCTTATTGTAGGAACTTGTAAAGTATCTTCTTGATAAACTGACCAAAGAGAAGGAGTGAATAGGTTTTGGGTTTGGTGAAGTGTTGATCAAACAAACCATCGATTCTTTTTACAGCGATTTTTTTGTGAAATACAAATTAACAGTGTGAAAAGTTCAGCATATATATCTTCGAGAATAATAAAGAGGAGCTATTCTACATTATTGTAAATGATTCTGATGAGAAAAATAAATCTTAAGTCATATTTGGGAACTATAGTTCAAAAGAACAGAAGCTGGGGGAAGGGAAATGCATCATAGGCACACATAAACATTTCTAATAGCACATTTTATCTTGTCTTCTAAAGTAAAAAGCTGAAATCCGTTCTGTCAAGTCTCATTATTTGGAAAAATCCTTAGGTGCTAAGAAGAGCAGCCATAATGCATTTTCTCTGCAGCTCCCAGGATCTGGGATGAGAACTTGAGTTAGCATCTCTTTATACCAGCATACATTATTATTCTTTTCTGGTTCTGAATTTATACTTTTTCCCCAAAAAATCTCGTCTACTTCTGTTGTTTAGGTATCTTTAGGTACCTCTTTCTTCAAGGTCATAGGCGACTCAAACTCCATCTCCTATGATGTACTCAATCTTTTTTGTGGGAAGGAAGATTCTCTGACCAACATCTAAAAGAATGCAGAGTAAGATGGATGTAAATGGGATTCTTATTTCAAAAATATTTTGGATTCAGTATTAGAATTGATAAAAGAAGAAAACCCTCTTCTTTCTAGATCTTTCAAGGACAAACTCAGGGAAAGAATTTTGGAAACTTTTGCCTATTCATCGCAATTCAGAAAGCTGTTATCCATGAATAACAAGCAAAGCCTGTTCCCAAAACTTGCTCTGCTTTTGGCTCACTCCCGTCTGCCAACTGTTAATACAATAGTAAACTGAAAATAAAGATGTTCCTTCTTGGTTGCAGAAAGATATATTTACACTTGTTTGGCTAATGCTTTCTTCTTGAATGAATTCAGTGCTTCTGTTACTGCAAGCCTTGATGTGTTTATGGTAAAGAAATGATGGGAATATCAGACTCCTGCCTCCTTTTTCCTCATGCTGCAGACTCAGGGAAATACCATACACGATAAAAAATGGAAGGCTCCTTTCTGTTCTACTTTGAGTTACTATATAATAAAAAGGGAAGATTTTTAATGAAGATTTAATCATTAAATCATATCTCCTTTTGGTGATGCACATGGTTAATTTCTATGACTCTTAGTGAAGCAAATTTAAGCCACCAAGTACTTTGGAAAATTGCCTTATGCATCTATTAAACACACTATTGTGCTGACCCAGTTAATACTCTGAAAATACAGTAGCAATTGCTCAGATCTAAATTTTTCCATAAAATTTGAAAAAATTTAGATATTTTGAGGATCTACTCATGTATTGAAATCTTAGTGCAATTTAACAAATATTTACTTTTGAAAAGCTTTCCACACCTGTTTGTCGGTGCTGTTTCCTAACAAGGAACAAATAATGTTTTTTTCTTTTTTTCTGGTTTATTGACTGTCAAAATAAATAGATGGACAGAAAATTTCAGTAGCATAATCTTTCATGTTTGCAAATATTGCAGAAAACCTACTATAGAAAATCACTTAACAAAAAGTTGGAAATTAAGAATAAAAGTACTGTGGTACAGCTCTAACAGCTTCTGCATCTCACATGGCCTTGAGTTCAGCTAACTTGTATTCTAGGTATTTTTCAGGCTATCTGGATGGCTTTGCCCTGTGGTCTTAACATGATGGGCAAATACCAGATATCTGTGTTTCTGTAAGCTGTTCTTGCTTCTGAAAGCCAGGTTTGTATCTGGAGCCCCTTCAGTGTATCATAGAACCACGGAAGAGGGCAGGTTGGAAGGGATCACAGTGGGTCATCCGGCCCAACCCCCTGCTCAAGCAGGGCCATCCTAGAGCACAGGGCGCAGGATTGTGTCCAGACAGTTCCTGAATATCTTCAGTGAGGGAGACTCCACAGCCTCTCTGAGTAATCTGTTCCAGTGCTTGGACACCTGAACAGTAAGGAAGTTCTTCCTCACATTCAAGTGAAACTTTCTGTGCATCAGTTTCCACCCATTGTCCTAGTGCTTGGCACCACTGACAAGAGCCTGACTCCACCCTCTTGTCACCCTCCCTTCTAGATACTTATAGACATTGATAAGATCTTGTCTTCCTTTCTTGAGCTTTCTCAGCCTTTGCTTTAAAAAGTATTCCTGTCCCTAAACCATCTTTGCTGCTCTCTGCTCAACCCGCCCCAGGAGCTCCATGTCTCTCTGGTCCTGAGGAGCCCAGAGCTGGACAGAGCACTCCAGATGTGCCTCGCCAGGGCTAAGTAGAGGGGCAGGATCACCTCCCTTGACCTGCTGGCAATGCTCGTCTTGATGCATCCCAGATCTGCAGTGTATCAAAGTAGTACTGTAATTATAAATAGAAGTGTTTTAATACAGGAAGAAAATAAGATTTTCATGATGAGAATTGTATTCCTTATGATAGTTTTAACTCCTGAGTAAAGACTGAAATATTTACCGGCTGCTTGAATAAATGAATAATTCAAGATAGCTTATGATATTATCCTATTCTACAGATGTTTTTTAAAAATCTCACTAGCCTGATCTTTTGTAAACATGACTCAAAATTATTAAATTGGTTAAAAAAGGTGCTGATTTCGAGCCAGATTTCAAAAACTGTAAATACATACAGCAAAAAACAAAAGTAGAAAAACATTCTAAGAACTCATTCAAGTCCTTTCACTCTGCTTCATCTGCAGACTTCTTAAAAAAACTGCAGTGTTGTCATGAAAAGTTGACTGTTTAAAGACTAAAGAATAAAGGAAAACCCTAGCTAGAAATGGCAAAGAGAAAGCAATGAGACACTCAAAAATTGAAAACAAACAAACAAAAAGTTTTTCTTCATCATGTTCTGCCAGTATTTTTATGCTTTTCAACTTAATCTATTGGTATCTCTGAAAATCTGTCAAAATAGCAATCTGTAAGGAAATAACTCCCTTTCCTTAGTAATTGGTCTGAAAAATTATGGGTGGTGATACTCACAGAGTCACACCTAAAGTTTTATAAAGACATTCCAACTCTCTTAGAAAAACTTTTTCAAGCATTGGACTGGTTTGAAACTGTGTTCTGAACACATGGAGATCCTACCTTTTAATGGATCACATAGCAGCTGGAGCTTTATAGAAGACACGCATAATGTGGATTGAGTAACTTGAATTACTGATACAATTATGAATATCTTATGATGTATAATTATCTGCACAAAGAGCCCATATAATACAATAATTCTGTCCAAGGGGCTCCATCTTGTCTTTAATGTGACAATAATGTTTAGCACTTTACTTTTATGAAGCTCTTTCTAAACACCAACTAATTAATCCTTACAACACTCTTGTGAAGTGCATGTGTGAGCCTTGAGCTTAATTTGTGACATCTACAGAGGTCGGCACAACTCACATTTTCCCTGGACCTCAGTGGGATGATGGGAAACCCTGCAGGACTGACCCTACAGAACAGCTGAGGTAGATCTAGTGAATTTAAAATGCTTGCTTTCAAGTTTGATCCTTGAACAAATAAGTGTAGCCTCAATAGCTAGTATAGCTTAAATAAATATTGCAGCCCCAAACTCAGGGAAGTTTAGCATTAAGGAAGATGTGAAAAATCAGATTTGTACAAGACAAATTAGGGAAATAAAGGGGAACAGAAAATCCTACAACCCCTGGCCAATGGAAAATGTCATTACAGTTATTTTGAAACAATTTATTGAAATACAGACTATTGACAGAGGTTTGTCATTTTTACATTGGGATGCAACTAGGAAAAGCCAGTACAAGCTAGATTCCTTGTTTTGGACAAGTAGGGCAAAAGGCAGGGGGTCTTTCCACAGCACATGATATCTCCTGAGATCCTAAGTAGCCTGCTAGAGTTCAGGTAAAATAGTTCCAGGTACAACTTTACACAGCTGCTTTTCTAGGTAAAGGCTGCTCTCCCAGTCAGCTTTTATCCTCCAAGTGGTAGGTAAAGCACAGGAATCACTTTTGGAAGTCATTTGGGCATAGTCCCTGATTCGCTGTTTAGACTAAGAAATTTTTGCTTTCTTAACTAGCTGGTATATACAATATGGGTTGGGGAGTGAAGAAGGAAGGATATGGGTTTTAGATAGTTTGTTTTTTTTTTTTTTCCCTTCAAATCATGGTTGAGTTGGGAAGGGAGGGAGGATAGGGTACAAGGATCTCAGTCCTGTGACAAAAGCAGCTCAGCTATATGAAAAAGGAAAATATTTCTTAATACTGTTCAGAAAACCTAAAAAATTCGGTATCCTCTCATTTCATTCTTATAAGCAATATTTCAGAGAAGAGATGAACAGAGTTCCTGCAGGCAAATTGGAACCAACTAAAGAAACAACTGAGTATTGACAGAACCCTAATTCATGTGAAAATAGTGGAAGATGACATTTGGCTGGGTTATTGTTGGAAGTTCCAACCCACCTGCCATGGACAGGGACACTTTCCACTAGACCAGACTGCTTAGAGCTCACTTCAGCCTCGCTTTACAATGCTTCCAAGGATAGGACATCCAAAACTTCTCTGGGTAACCTGTTCCAGCAATTCACCACATGCACAGAAAAGAATTTTTTCCTAATATCTAATCTAAACCTATTGTCTCTCAGTTTGAAACCATTCCCCCTTTGCTCTGTCACTACATGCTCTTGTAAAGTTCCTCTTCATCTTTCTTGTAGGCTCCCTTCAGTTACTGGAAGGCTGTAAGTAGGTCACCATCGAGCCTTCTCTTTTCCAGGCTGAACAAACCCAGTACTCTCAGCCTTTCCTTGTATAAGAGGTGCTCCTCCAACAGGTCAATGCCCTTCCTTAGCTGGGACCCCAGGGCTGGATGCAGTGTTCCAGGTGGGGTCTCACCAGAACAGAGCAGAGGGGCAGAATCCCCTCCCTGGCCCTGCTGCCCACGGTGCCCTGGATGCAGCCCAGGACACGTTTGGCTTTCTGGGCTGTGAGTGCCCATGGCTGGGTCATGTCCAGCCTCTCATCCACCAACACCCCCAAATCCTTCTCAGCAGGGCTGCTCTGGATCTGTTCATCCCCCAGCCTGTCCTGAGACTGGGAGTTGTCCTGACTGAGGTGCAGCACCTTGTACTTGGTCTTGTTAAATCTCATGAGATCCGCATGTGACCACTATATCTGATATTTGCTTTAATTTAGAACAAATCCTGTACTAATTGATTTTCCATTTCAGGAGGGAAAATAGCCTGATTGAGCCAACCTAAATTTAAAGATAACTACTGGTAATAGTTTTCCACTGGTAAAAATGAAACTTTTAGTATTTCAACATAAAAGCATTTTCATATTTTAATAATAACAACTTTAAAATTTTTAATATTCTACTACACTGTAATGATCCTAGGTACATATATGACATCCTTTTACAACTAGAGACAAAGAAAAATAATTGAATTAATGATTCAATACTCCACTCAGTTATGTCTTTGTATATGTTTAACAGGTCACTTCTTGAAATTATTATTTCTCCAACTACATTATAGCTCCACTTGGGAATATAATGCAAGTTGTTCTATCATAATGGAAGGAAGAATGTGAATATTCTTAAATGTAAAAGGTAAGTGTGTATCAGGTCATATTGCACTATGAGATAGGTGAAGTCTAATAATCCAGAACATTATTTTCAAAAGTATTTCCATTGCACATTAATACCACTGCTGTTGTCTGTGTTCTCTTTTTGGTATACAAAATGATTAGATTTATTTTAAATAATACTGCAAACAATTTTTAGACAATTGAATGTAAATTCAGGTAAATTAATATTCCATCTGAGAGATGATAGATAATTTATGGTATGAGTTTTGTGAAATTTAAGTAATTTGAATTAGCTACAGACAGCCTGTTTTTATGAACAGAGGTACCTCAAATTGTTTTCTCTCTAATTATTTTGTCTGCTTGTCTCATTTTTGTTCCCTACTCAGTTTGTGATAAAATGTTGCCACGGAAGAGAGAAAAAATATCATTGTTTTTGACTACCTTTTGTGTTTACAAAGCTTTGGTGAAACAGGAAAAAAAGAAGTAAGAAAACGCATTTGGAGAAAATGGTATGAACCAACAGATATGACTTCTCATTATAAATATTTCTTAATATACTTTGGGTATTCATAATTCTTATTTGGAAAAAAAAAGTAGTTTGAAAGTTTCCATTTTCTGTCTCTGCTACTAGTGAAGAAAATAGCAAGTAAGCATTTTTTGCTAACACAAAAGCAGCTGAAGAGACTACATAATGCTTTTGACATATGTTGGAATTGGGAATGAAAATGCTTTGCTTTTTTGAGCTTAGGTATGTACAAGAATCCATTAAAACTCTGACAATCTACTGATTCCATGATGAGAAACTAATTTCTTTGGTTTTGGGAAGTCAGAACTTGCTTACCCTGGGGAAAACATACACGCTCTCATGTCCAGCATTTAACTTGTATGCTTTAAACTGGTCCCATTACCTCCAGGGACTGGGGCAGCTGAGATGAGGGGGCAGTCTGAGCTGAGAGGGCAGGAATGGGTTGCTGTGCATCTCTGGCCCTGTGATAGTGCAGGTACAGGCGATGCTCCAGCTTTCAGTGAGATCTTTGGTATTTCTCTTTTGAATTTCAGTCCTTGGCTGAATCAAAATGACATGAATGACTTAAAAACACACTTACTGATACACAAAAAAGGGTGACATCCTTTGTAAAACTGTTGCCAGAGACATGTACACTACAAATTCATTATAACATTTAACTGAAACTACGGAAGGATGACTACTGCTACAAATTTAATTGAAGGTAACAAAATGAGAAGTGTCAAATCCAAAACAATTACTGTTGTCATAAATATGTCCCATTCATAACTTCACACAACATTCAACAAAACTTGTTAGTCTTCATATATGAGTTAGAAGGTAAAAAGTATTAATATGGAAAGCTTTTGGTTATGAAAATCTACAGTATTCTAGATCACTCCATAATACATGAGAAGGAATTAAAGCTTTCTTTCATTTCAACAAACAATCCTGAAGAGAGCAACATTCATACAAAGCAGAGGTATTTTTGAAGTGCAATTTTCCCTAACCAGGGAAAAAGAACCTGCAATTTTTGCTCTATTTAGAAGGTGAAAAGTGATGAAAAGAGTGGGACAAAAATGTTCTAACTACTGTGCATATTTTCATATTTTTGCGGTATTTTCTCACATTTCACGGTGTGTTCTTGAAGGTTTTAATTTGAAAGAGCTGTAGCTTTAAAAAAAAATTACCATCTTTGAACAGAAAAAGGAAATTCTAAAAGAAAACATACTGGCCTGGAGCAGCTTGCGTCCACTTATCAGGTTGAAACGCTGTCGGAAGATCTTGACTGATGCTTAAGAAAATAAAAAATATATTCCTGTCAAAATTTGAGGATAATAGTGAGAATGTTCTGGGCAAAAAATTAGGACATAAAACTACAGGGATTGTCTTCCCTGAGGGAGAGAAATTGCACCGAGTGTTTTGATGGTTTTGGTTTTAAGCTTCAGTAGCAGAAAAGTTTCAAGAGAAAGGGAGGCGAAGACAGCGCCCTGCAACACAGGCTTGCTTTTCATTAAAGGAGCATAAGAGCATATTCTGATTAGTAGGAGAAATAATTAAAGAAATTCTGTATTCTCAGAGGTCACAAGATCAGACTTTGATATGATCCCAAATGTAATCTCTGTGCTAACCATTAGACATCTTATTTAAGAAAAAATACATGAATACCATAGCTGGTGACGCAATCATATGGGTTACACTCTTAATTATTTTTATTTTCTTCCTTGAAATTTTGCGGCTTTTATACAATTTCTAACAAAAAGGGGAAAAAAGAAGTCCTTAGGACAGTCAACAGGTAACTTAAAGTTCCTTTTGAACAACTTAGCAGCTTTCTAAAGCCTTACTATGAACTACAGTGAAGGAAAAAATTCAACCTGCATGGGTGGGGTTATTTTAATTTAATTTTCTTTTCCATTGACCCTTTCACTTTCCAGATTTCAGGGCTTTCACCATGAAATAAATTTCATTTAATCTAAGCATGAGGACTCTTAATTATATTGGAGGAGCTCTTAATTATATAATTTCCAATAATGGCGGAACTTCTTTTTGTCTGAGACTAATCAAAGGTAAAAGAAGTCAGAGTGCACTTTGGAATTAAATTGGAATAGTTTTGTGCTCCAGCAATTTCACACCCAGCAAATAGCACTCGAAGAACTGATGATCTTCCTTGATACAATTTTAAGGTCTGAAAGTTTCTTTTATATCAGGTGTATGTTTATTATGTCTACTTATTTATTTCTAATCATACCCACTGTGTTCCTGTACAAGCTCAGAAGGGATGAGGAGACATAAATACTAACCATGATCAAGCACTCGAATTGCCCAGTGCTTCCCCTAAAAAAGCAGCTACCAAAAACAAATGTTCCTTCAGATAGTTTACATCCTAACCTTTCTTTCGTCAGATTTTTTGATGTCCTGAGATGGAGACTGTGCTGGTTTGGGATGGGATAGGATTCATTTTCTTCCTAGTGACTGGTATGGGTCTGTGTTTTAGAATTATGCTAAACCAGTGCTAAAAACACAGGGATGTTTTCTTTACCGCTGAGCAGTGCTTACATGGTGTCAGGGCCGTTTCTGCTCCTCACACCACCAGCAAGAAGGCTGGGCATGCACAAGAATTTGGGAGGAGACACAGCCAGGACAGATGACCCCAGCTGACCCAAGGGACATTCTAGACCATATGGAATCATTCTCAGTATATAATACTGAAGGATGAAGAGGGAATGGGGGATGTTTGGAGTGATGGCGTTTGTCTTCCCAAGTCAGTGTCACATGCGATGAAGCTGTGCTTTCCTAGAGATGGCTGAACATCTGCCTGCCCATGGGAAGATGTGCAGGCACTTGCAATGTTTTGTTTGCATGCATGGCTATTGTTTTCCCTATTAAACTGTCTTAAACTAAACCCATGAGTTTTCTCACTTTTGCCTTTCTGATTCCCTCCCCCATCCTGACGTGGGGAGAGTGAGTGAATATCTGAGTGGGGTTTAGTTGCCAGTTGGGGTTAGACCTTGACAAGGTTAATGCATGTGATTATAGAAGTTGATAATAGAGGCGTACAAACATTTTCAGAAATAAAAACCCTTAACATCTTACTAACCAAACACGAAAAGAAAATAATTTTCTCTCTACTGGAATTTCGTTTTAAATCTAATACCAGAAGCCAGACTGTACAGACAATTAGGATGAAATGCTCACCCCCTGTAAAACAACCAGCGAAATGGCTCCTAATTTTCTTTGAGGCAAAGATATATGGTAACTAGCTTTCCTAGATAAACACAGGGGATATTCACACAAAAATTTGAGATGTCAAGTATAAAAGGCGCTTCAAAGAAATTTAATTTTCCCTATAATATTATAATTTTTCTCTTAAGGACATGCTTATATTGCCTTACAATGTGCTGTTTGATCTTCATAAGTTTTATTATTTAAGTGTATAAATCAGTTTTTATATGTTTCAGTAAATCTTGGTCTTATTTCAATTAATAAAAGAATATATGTAAATTAAATGAATCTGTGGTTCAAGCAAAGCACATACAGTGTTTAACAGGGTTCTACAACGTCCTGCTTTTTTCATACAGAGGGAATATCACAGCTTCCTTTGAGATATGGATGGACATAGTCTCACAAAATTTAAAGCTCCTAATAAAACTAAGAATTGAACGAGGGACTACAGAATTCCTGAAGCATCCATAGCCTTGTCCAAAGCCTTTTTATATGGTTTTCCTCCCCCCAAAAAATGCTGTTATTAATTCTGTTCTCAGGTTTCTATCCTTCTGTAACTATGTGACTATCTGTAAATTTAATACTTTTTCTGGAAAAGGTGGATGAATTGGGGTAAATTAATGTATTTTTCTTTCTGAATGAAAATGTAATGATAAATGTTTGAGAATTTGTGTATTTCTGGGTGCAGTCTCTTTCAATTTGCCATACCAGTGCTTTCGTGGTTTTATGTCAAAGTTACATTTCTGGGCAAACGCTTTGCTGGTGTTTCGATTTACCATTCAAATAATTCACAACTCAAAAAAATATTAATTTGTACAAAACCAGATTGTGTTCTAACTGCAAGACTGATGCAGCCCGCTGTGTCAGCCGAAGGGATCAGCACTGTGTCTCCCCGAGTGTCCGCGGGAGAGCAGGCAATCCTCTGGGGTGCCGCTCTCCTGTCGAGGAGGCTCAGAAGGGGTGGCGGAGCCGCCTTACAAATGCCCACAGCGACTGGTGCTGTCAGGACACAGAACATGAGCAGGCAAAGTAGTGGGGGCACCGATCTCGGGTACAGAAGTAGAGAGAGGTGCTTGTGTGGGTTCCAAAGGAGTTTATTCTATGGAGGGTCCAGGGACAAAGGCCCAGAACAATGGGAACACAGGGTTTTATAGGGGGAGATACAGTGCCAGGGACCAACCCGATGAGAGCTGGGGGGCAAAATCCAACGGGAAGGGAGAGGGGAGGGGAGCAAGGGCAGGGGACCAATGGGATCTCAAATAATAAGGAATCTTCTAGTACCTTAAACACATATGGAATAAAAGGGGAGGAGAGACAACAGCCTAACTGGGAATGATTGAACAGCATAACAGAATGGGGGGGGCTGTGGGGGCTCACCCTGATCTGGAGGGAGAATCTACACATCTGTCCTGACCCACCACTGGTCTCTGACTGAGCCAGGGCAGGTCGGCTCAGTGGCTTCAATCACTGCAACATAAGACTGTATCATAAACAATATTTGCCCCTTGTTAGAAAAACATAAGCAGTGCTTGGGCCTGAGTAGCTTCTTTTTGCCACCCTGGAAGGATTTTCTCCTTGCAGAAAGGGAATTGGCTTGGCCACTGTGGAGTCCTAAACTAACAGCAAAATAATTGTTAAGTGTTGGAAAAGAAGAGCCTTGCAAACTGTGAAATAATTTGGAAATATTTGGAAATAATCTGCCGGTTATAGACATATACAGTCTTCAGGATACAGTGATCACTGTGGGTATATGTCTTACTGTTTCTGTGTATTTGGGATGAACAAAATTAAATCTCCCCTATGAAGTGGAAACACTGTTGCTCCCATGAGGATATGGGATTTACATATTTTTATCACTCACCTATAATTATATTCCCTAAATGGGCTGGTTAATTAGTTGAGGGAAAAACCAATGTCCTTCTCGTCCTGTAATACTTAGAATCATAGAATTATTTAGAGAAATTGTCTATAACTGATTTTGGCATGCTATTTTTTTTTTTTTATCTGAGTTATGAGTGTCAGAAAAAATGCCTCTGGTAATTTTTGTAACTTACAAAGTCTCACACATTAAGTCACAGATTTAATTCACATGTCTAAAGGAGCAGACTTCTCGAAAAAAAGATATTTCTTGAGATCTGCCATTATTTTTTAGATAAAGAGGACATCCTTTAAGCTAAATTCAACACTAGAAGTAGTTTAATTAATTTTTACATTATTTGGTGGTGCTGGGCTTGACTATTTGATATAGCTTTTCCATGGTTAATTCTACATAGCCATGAAATACAGGATGCTTGCTAAAGCTGGGCTTGAATGGTGATCCTGGTCAGTACGGCTGGAACCGGACAAAGGGATAAAAGAAAAAATTGTGTAAAAGGGCTGTAAACTGTTCTTAAAATCTAATAATAACAGCACAGCTGATACAAAATATGGTGAAAATATCCTACAGGGAAAATTAGATGTCTTGTAGGCGAGAATTATACAAATGTAGTATCACGATTAAAAGATCATATATTCAATGACTGCCACAAATTTCTGCAATAAAGTCATGGCTAGCCAGCAGAAAATGTCAAAGGAACACTAAAAGATGACCGTACCTGATTCATCAAAGGGACTATGACCTATTGTTGATGCACAGGCTGTGAATAATGTAGATAGGGATATTTCCCCTCGTTCTGCCTACGTAGGATACCATGTAATGGTAACCAACCTAAAAAGTGGTGGAAGGAGCTTATTGAGAAAACCCTATGAAAAGCTGGTCATGACACTTAAAGACTGAACTCTTAAGGAGCTGCTGTTAAAAAGACATAGAATGGTGCTCTGTGGCATGGAGAGACAAAACTAAAAAGGCCCAGTTGGCTTATCTTGGTAAAATTAAGGCTGAGTGAGTGTATGAGCATTCTTTTCAGTCAATATATCAGGAACCAACTTTAGAAACAGTAAACAAAAAAAATATTGGCAACGGAAAACAAGAACAAAAGAGGACTTCAGGACATAGCCTTTCTAAGTTATAATGTTTCATCCCACACCTAAGATTTGTGATTTTTTCTGATTTATTCACACAGAAGATTCTAACTTGCAATGCAACAACCAGGTTGTTCTATGGTAACGTGCAGTTATGGATTAGAAAATTCATGTATCTCACCAGGAACTGACACAACTCTCAAAAGATCAGAGATAAGGAATTTTATCCTGTTACCTATTCACTCTAGGTTTCAAATCAAAGATAGCAGATGACCCAGCTAAATATGCACAATTTAAATACCGAGTAAACATCCTAATAAATTGCCTGCCAGCAACCATTTAAAAAATTATTGCACTTGGAAACACTGAAATCACCTAAGGTGTCAAGAAAGCAAAATTCATTTATAAATGATTTATCAAATCTTAATCTACCACATCTATTATAGATATTAAATAATTTTTCTGGTTTTTACATATTCATATGTAACACACACTTTTAGCTGATGGAATTCCATCATTTCAAAAAGATGGGAATTACCAAAATCCGCATTA
Organism: Oriolus oriolus; assembly: GCA_013400235.1. NCBI lineage: Eukaryota > Metazoa > Chordata > Aves > Passeriformes > Corvidae > Oriolus > Oriolus oriolus. Next base: position 6,435 of record VXBT01008400.1, on the reverse strand, counting down.
GAGTAATACTAATGTAGAAAAAAATAGGACTTTTTAAGACCAGCAGTAAATGTATTCCTAAAGGAACCAATGGGCAGAAAGCCTAGTATTTCACATTCCTGTAGTAAACACCATAATGAGGTCCCAGTTCAGGACAAATATTTATAGAACTGCCTTACACACTTGCTAATCCCTTCCCCCATAGCGGTCACAGCACAGCTCCTCATGTATAATGGATGGCTTTGCAAATGCGAATGAAATTCTTATGTCTGTGTATGAGAGACAATAGCTTTCAGAAAACTGTTAAATGATAGACGAGAGCTGAAATCATCATGAATAAAATAAAAATTAGTAATGTATTCAGTAGGTTTGAATGTTTATTTTGATGCCAGTTTTTTTCAGACAAAAATGTTACGACCCTCTTTCCCAAAAAATATCTTGAGTAGAGAATACACTACTATGCCTTTCTTTACTTACAAAGTTCTCAGTGCAAAATAAGGTGTTTAATAGAAAACAAAAACCTGGTTTTGTCCAAAACCTTTTTAACTATTCTGGCTTGTACCTGAGCGGCTGCTTTTATTTCTTTGCTGTCAATGCATTTTTAATGTTTTTAAATTGCCTTGTTCTTACTGACTTAGGCTTAAATTCTGCTGGCACCATCTGTGAAAGGTTGCCGAGTAGTGGTTAATTTGCCACTGCTGATTTCCCAGTGGAAGAGGCAGGTTTTCCCAAAGTATCTTTATGTGTGTAAAGGCAAGAGGGCAGGAAAATCAGGGAAGTGGGCAATTCAACAAAGAGAACTAACTAGAGAACAATGAAGAGATAGATATTTTTGATATAGGTGCAATAATTTTCTGTCAGGAAAGCAGAGACACTTCCATCTCCTCAGTCTATTCCTATCCCATTTCCAAAGGACAAGAGCAATAACAGTATGTCAGGAATGTCTCATATCTGTGACAATACCTGTTATTAGCCATACACAGGCACAAAAAAGCTGATTATGATTGATTCTAAGTCTTTATAAAAATTTTTTTTAAAAATGGAGATAGTTCTCCAAGCTGCCTCTGAGATTTGATGCCAGCAAAATTACTTCTTAGAGCTTAGGGCTGTAAGGGGACAGAGACCTAGTTAGATTCCATTTGCCACAAGATATTAAATCTCATCCATATAGCCAGTAGGAAGCCTAAACATTTTAGACTAAGTTCATGAAACTGAATTGTGAATCAGAACAAGGATATGCGACTTGAAGATCTGTTCCCAGCAGAGAACTGATCAGGCAAGATGCACACAACTGGACAGAAAAAGAAAATCATATCCCACACTGTAACAGGATATTTCATTGTAAAAAAAAAAATAAATATGGCAATTAATAGGAATCAAAGAATACAAATACTTTTAGTTTAGGAGGTAAGGAAAGGGTCCTTTCTTCTGCCTTATTTCATAAAGACTCACGTTCTACAACATCAGAATTTTCTCTGAAACTCCTCATGATGTGTAGCTTCTTTCAACCCTCATTGATTCCTGTAAGTTCTGTGTGCATTTAAGAATTCGAAGTGGGTGTGGTGGGTTGACCCAGCTATCAGCCATACACCAACACAGCCACCCACAGAATCACAGACTGGCTGAGGGTAGAGAAGACCTATGGAGGAAATCTGGTACAAACACCCTGCTCAAGCAGGGCCACCCTCAGCCAGTTTCCCAGGATGGCTATTGAATGTCTCTAAGAAAGGAGGCCCTAGAACCGTTCTGGGCAAACTGTGCTAGTTTGCAATCACCCTCACAAATAAAAAGTGTTTACTGATGTTTATAGGGAACCTCCTGTGTTTTAGTTTGTATCTACTGCAGCTTGTCCACAGTGCTTGGGTACCACTGAAGAGAGCCTGGCTCCCTATTCTTTATACCTTTCATTCAGGTACTTACACACATTGATAAGATTCCTCACTGAACCTTGTCTTCTCCAGGTTGAATAGTCTCAGCTCTCTCAGCTTTTCCTTATATGAGAGGCAATCCAGTCTCTTTGCCATCTCAGTGGCCGCCTTTGCTGGACTATCTACAGTACCTCCAGGTCCCTAAACACTGGGTAGCCCAAAACTGATGGAGAGCACACTCATTCCCATTTGCTCTGAAATGGGGAGAAAAGAGAAAGAAGGCAAGAAAATTCATGGATCAAGATAAAGTGAAGCAAAAGATGTACATTTGAGCAAGGGATAAAAAAAAGGCACTTTTCACTGCTTCTCATTAACAGGCAGTTGTCCGGCCACGTCCGGGAAAGGAAGACCTCAGTATTTACAATGGTTACCTGGAAAGAAACCATAACCACACATGTACCTCCCTCCTGTCCTTTCCTTGAGCTTTTTTGTGAGGGGTAACAACATATGAAATGGGATGGGATGGGATGGGATGGGATGGGATGGGATGGGAT